>JAIUND010001794.1:0-30150 GCA_034699125.1 Gisinianus flammeolus | reverse complement strand
AATATAAAACATGACAGGCAAAGGATTTAATGGATCAATCTGAAAGAAAGATGGAACGAACAAGCATGTCAAAAAAAAGGAGAAATATTAAAATGAACATGAAACGCTCGTCAACTTCTATGACTTATAACCTAATAACGATAACAAAAAAATCCAGCGTATATACTCAAACTGAGAAATTAATGCAGCAAGTCATTTTGTGTTGGATTTACCTTTGGTGTGAAGATGCTCAAATGCAAACCTAAGAACAAAAAAGAAAAGAAAAAAATTCGCATCATTTCTCTTTCCTTCCGTTCGTCATTTAAATGACAGACGATGTCAAATCAATATGAATTTAAACTCTAAAAAAAAGTAAAAACAAGGAGAATTCCCGGTATATAATCAGTTAAAAAGAGATGGATTTCCATATGACACGTACAGTCTTCTTCTCCCATGATTCGGCCGGTGGCCATGATTTCCATTTGTGGGCACATGGGCCCAAATTTTTTGGTACTTTTTACTCCATCCCATGATTTTGGTGGTTGAGGAGGCTCAAAACGTAATTTCCCCGTTGGGCTGTCTGCAAATCTGAGGGGAGTCAATAAAAAAGTAAACGATCACACAACTGCATTAATTGTAAAGATCTGTAATTACTAATTAGTAGTAATTACGTTGGTGCATAAGTATATCTTAGGTACACCAATTCCGTTTAGTTTGCTCACGGGATTCCAAGGAATTGATGGAATTCTCGACCTTCCCTCGAGTACCTCACCGTCCCTTGGACGGACCCGTATTTCGTACTGATGACTGGCCCATCTTTTTCCAATACAAATTCATTGTATAGATACGCTAGAAATATGGCTAGAGCTCCACAACATAAAACTTTCCAATTGTTCTTATCACTTTTGAACAGTGGAAGTTTTTGAACAGGGCATTCCGTCTTGAGATATGTGGCCGGCATAATATTTCCTTGCCACACACTGAAGCAACGACCAAAAGGTCAAAAAAACGAATCTTTTTACTCTCAAATCTCCGTCAAAACAAACTATATATGAAATTCATGACACTGACTCTTGAATCTTTTCACTTATTATTATTATTATTATTATTATTATTATTATTATTATTATTATTATTATTATTATGTATAATTGTTGGTTTAGTGTGGAGGATTTCCGAGTAATTCCGTTCTTGAGCGAACAAAGTTGAAAATGAAAGGAAATTTATTTAAATTAATTTATACAATCCGTATATAAAGTGGGACAGACAAACGCACAACCTCACACTCTCTCACATCTCACATCTCACATACACACACACAAACCTAAATTCGTAAACAGGTTTCAAAACGTTTGATTCCAATAGATCTCAACCTACACCGCAAGTTCAGACTCTCAAAAACCAAATACACAAAACAAAACCAAAACACACACACAACAATGATAATTGACACGAGCGCAAAAAAACTGAGGAAAAGTAAAGGTTAAAGGTTGGCTCGTGTTGGGGTGGTGGAAGAATTGCACTAACTGACTGGTTAATTATGGATTCTGGATTCGGCTAAAACACCACTACTTTTGGGAAGAAAATTCAATGGGATTAAGTTGATTATCTGTATATATTGGATTTGCCGAGCAGATTTTTTTTTCGCAAAGGAGTCGCGAGATTGTGAGTTGTCTCTTGACTGCATACAATGCAACTAAAAACCCCTGTGACTTTTCCCGTTCACTCACTAACGTTTTCCTCGCACACATACATACATAAATATCTGTATATATGTGTACACAATGAGAGGCTGTGAAGAATATAAGCGGATGTTCACAATGTACATGCAAAAAAGAGCATACATGTATCTGTTAAGAGTATTGTAGACTGTAGGCCTATGGTAAAGTGTTCAGTTGTATAGTTTTCAAGTGTATATAGCGTTCAATTTCATGCACTGTGTAGCTTTTACATTGTGTTTGTATGTATATTTCATATATCATATAGTTAGACACGGTATTAAGCATGTGAGTTGTAAAATTGTGTGCGTACGGTATATATCTGCTGTATACGTTGGAGTTGGAGTATATGTACATATCTAACTGTACATTGTTGGATTTTGATTGTATATAGTAAATATTCCATTAGTGCATATAGTGACACTGCACTGCAAAAATAAAAATGAATGGTATATAGTGTATGAATTTTAGTTAAAACTATAGATAGTTAAAGTCTGCACACGCACGGAAATGATATGGACTTTGGTTAGGCATGGAAAATCCTCATCCTCCTCATCATCTCGTAGTCATCAATGAATGAAAAAGAAAAAAAAAGGAAGAGAGTTGAAAAAACTCGTCTGTCAACTTTTCCTTACGTTTGAGAGTCGAGAGAGTTGAGAGTTGAGAGAGTGGAGCAGCAAACTAAACAGCATTGGATATGGAATATATACAGTTAAAAAGTCCGAACTTTAAACGTGAATCTCCACACTTGAAATGGAAATCTTGTAAAAATCATAACAAACAATTTGTTGACTTTGGGGGGGGGGGGGGTAACTTACGATATGCGCACGTTCAATGTCAATAGTCCCATACATACCTACTCGCATTTGCATGTGTATGTCAGAAGCACATGATAACTTATCATTGATAAGGAATTTAATACATACTCCATTGGTCAGTCACAGCGTTGTCAATCTGAATTCTGAATACACAAATATGAGAAATATCTGTATGTACCTCCAGTTCATGTTTTTCTATCGTGTTTACGTAAAATACACAAACATTTGATATTCAGCTAATCTTTATTTATTTTTGTAAATAGCATCTCCATTCGTCCTCTACATTTTATTTCCCCTCCCGTATTAAATTTATTCATGAGGACACGTTTTTCTGCGGATTCTGTAAAAACAACGACGTAGATTTTGATGCTCCTGTTTTCGGGTTGTATAGAGTTTTTTTTGTGTGTGGAAATATATATCTTAACTTTATTCATACAGCTAATAATTGTTTTGAAAATAAAACTGTGCGTTTTGAGAAATTAATTTTAAAAAAATAGTTCAAAAATGTTTACAGCTCAAGCCACCATTTATGTAGATTCTTTGTTGTTGGATAATTTGAAGAAATTACAGGCTGTAATTTACAGCACAGATTTCCTTTTGTCCTCACAGTTCCCTGAATGAAACAATTACATACCTACCTGATGGTATGTACAAACATATGAATTACTAAAGTTTGGATTGAAAATGTTGGTGTACGTGTAAATTGTTTTTTTCATTGACATCACTGCTTACACTGTGCACTATGTAAATATTACTTCATCAAATTGGACAAGTGGACAGTGACATGAACCTGCATGCCTGTGTTGCCACCAAAATCCCTTCAATACTAAAAAAAACATGGCATTTTCTTCGAAATCTATAATAAGCACCAGTATAACATAAATAATAAGCGGGGATTCTACTAGACAAGAAGACGAGCAATCATGTAAACAATAAGTATTACTATTACGAATTATGGAAGCTTGTATTGTTAGATTTGGAAAATTACTACGCAGTGTATTTTCTTTTCATATTCATATATTTGCAAAGCAATTGGAAAAAGTATGTGTCAACAAGAAAAAATCTAAGTTTGTAATTCTCAATAATATATAAAAATGTACAGAATACATACTCATTATTTCTTTTCCATGTTTGTCAGTACATTTGCATTGAAAATACTTACAAGTTAGTTGTACTTGTTAGTTACTTTGTTATTAAGCTTGCGCAGTGATAAACTGGTAAATGATGTTATTCAAGATTAATTAATTATCAGAGGCATCATTAACAGTGTCCACACCTCTTCTCAAGTGTCAAGTTATTAATTCAAGTATTGATTGGAAAATTTACATGGAGATTCTGATTAAAGGGGAATTTCATATTTTTCAGGTCAAAGTCAACACAATCAACAACTTTTGATTCTGTATAATGATTATGCATTTTACGTGCATGTATATAACGTTTTATTAAAAAAAGATATCAAAGTAATTTCTTCACACATGCATTATTATGTACTACAATCAAAATCCGAGTGGAACAGGAACGATGCGTGCGACGGAATTGTATTACAATAGGGAAAATACAGATAGTGGTGAAAGACGAAGAACATTGGATTCATTGGGGACGGAAATGTTCCGGAAATCATCTTTCCATGTCAGTTTAAACCCGCCAACGGTCCAAGCAGATGATTTATCTCTGTTTGAGACCTTTGCTGAGATTTGGTCAATTATAGTTGGGATTTGCCCACTAGGGGATCTTTGGAGTCGGCATCCCGATGTATTACCTTCATTCCGGTAAATAAATAAAAAGTTCACAATTATTTTTAGTTTCCAAAAAATGCAATATTTTACTGATAAATTAAAAAACGAAAAAAAAACTGAAGAAAAAAAATACAGTCATTGTGCTATTTTTTTTTTTTTTTGTGAAAGATGGAAGTCACCTTTTGTATTTGTGAATTTGGCAGTCATTATCCTAATGACTATTAATCTTGCATTAAATTTTGCGGGAATGATAAGAAAAGTTATGACTGGGCAATCCAATCCAGTTCAGGTAAAAAAAAAACATAACAATCAGCCACATTTTCATTTGACTTTTAATCATTGATATTTGAGATTTTCTAACGATTTAAGATACATAAAATATTAAAAAAATTAAAAAATTATATATCTAAATACAGATTGCCTGGGCCTTAATGCACCCCATGTTTTATGGAGTCGGTCCTTTGTTCATTTGGTGGTGAGATTTTTGGCCATCTCAATCATTTCCAGTCGAATTTCAGAACGCTGTAATCATGACATGCTTTTGCTCGTTCAGAAATGAGTATACTCACCAGATAAATTCACAAATGAGGTAATACAAAAAAAATTACAAACTCTATATATTCCATTTCCGGTTAATATCGTTAAAGGATGTCCATATAGTTTTTATGTTTTTAATTTTGTTTTGATATATATATAGGTTGAGAGATTAGAGCGTCTTGTGGCTTCTCCCTTGGGATTGTCTGGCCTTGGTGCTTTTCGAATTTCTAAACCTTTCATGCTCGCAGTCATTCATGTAATATTTACATGCGAAATTATATTTCTTCAAAGCTCCTGTGAAACCACAATAGCATGTAACTAGAGTTCAAAATTTAATAATCATCTCAGAAAATGTGTGGTTTGAATCCAAATGCAAATATTTCATGCTAAACTGCTTGATGCTGTAACTCACACTACAATTAACGATAGGAATCACCTTTTAATAATAAAAGGCTTTTATACGATAGAAAAAACTCACAGACAAAAGTCAATCTATACAGAGTACAGACCAGACAGTTGCATGCAAGACGACAAAAAAAATTGCCATTGTTTGACGTGACAAATTGTCTCATTATTTTCTGAATTAGATAATTATATATGCTCCAACTCAATTACTTTTTTTTTTCTTCTTTATAGTCTTCATATTGTTTTATTTCTCCAGTTTAAAAACAATTGTGAAGCAAATCCTTTTGTGACGTGACACATGACTTCTTTTTTCAATTATGTATTTAATTTTTTCAAAGTATACAATGATATTCTGTAAACACAGTCGTCGACTCGTCATAATTGTCAAGAGCCATAAGTGAGTACTCATAACAACATTGAAACTTTTCAATTTGAAAGGTGAAAGAAGCGTGGGAATTTGACGTAGGAAATTCTCCAGTGCCAATAAAATATGTGGAAAACGTGTGAATTAAGGGAAGCAGGTTAACTGATGACATCAGTGTTGATGTGAATATAAAAGAGGATGATCCAATGGGCAATTAAATCATCTATAAAGCGTTTTATTTGCAGTATACTGTCATATTTCAAAAAAAGAGGATTGTAAATATGTACATGAAAATAATACATCTTGATCATCAAGATAAACACTGAGAAGTGTGTGTGTACAAATCTACAAATAATACTAAAATAAAATACATTGTATTACCTTTAGACTATATATGTACAATAATAATAATATTTAGACTACAAATTAAACTTGAATGCTTACAATATATAAATATATTATATAGAATAGGCTGCACATTATTATATTGCATAATAGCTGTTCTTACTTTTTAGTACAAAATAACTCAGTCCCTTATTTGCACCCCTATAAATACGATATAAACGAATAAAAATATCTGTATATGACATTCTGAAGGGAAGCGATGGATGCCGATGAACGTGTGTGTATATAATTAACGAATTAAACAAATGCCTATAATACAATCATCAAAAGTTGAAATTTTGACACGAAACAATACCTCAAAAAAACACGTACACTAATAATAAAAATAACAGTAATGAATGAATGATATAGTTATAATATAGTTATGTTTTTGCTTCAGACTCTGTGGTGGGGGGAGGGTTCGTCACTGGGATTTCAGTGATCACAATCCAATTTGGATTATTAGTTCCTCCAGTTTTATCTCCTGCGTGAGGACTTGAAGATATTGAGTTCACTTCCACATGCCTTGCGTAATTTGAGTTTTGTTTGTCTGGACTTCGATTCCAACTTTGCTCTGAACCACTCGCAAATAGAATGTAGATTAAATTGTCAAATGCATAAATGGCTGCAGCGATGAAGAATACAATTTGCCAGTTGTCGAGTGAGGCCTAAACAAAAACAAAATATCAAAAGGATGAGAAGGGAAGGGGCATGGAATAATGGCAAATAACAATAATCATACTTATGTCAAATTTATAGGGAGAAAATATCCGCAAAATGCATTTAAATGTAAGTGCGTCAAGTATACCGTTTGATTCGTCAATTTTCCTGCAACGTAAGGAGCGATAACACCGCAAATATTTGCAGCTGTGTTTGTGATCCCCATCATGACCCCACAAAAATTAGGGGATAAATCCACATGATTAGTGATGCATCCACCATTGACGGCACCATTCAATCCAACGGCCAGAGTCAAAACGACGATGGTCATGACTGGGTCACAGCCCAAATAAGACACTCCAATCAAAGCAGCTGCTGCTCCCCAATGTCCAATTGAATTACACAATTTCCGTACAGTCACAACACGGAGGATTCTCTTATGGATTAAATAGTCGGCAAGGTAAGTGAGGAGGATGGAGAATCCCCATCTGACTAATTGTGGAAGTGCGGACATCCAACTATTCTGAAAATTTTCAAAACAAAAAAAATTCTCATTTAATTATAAATGAGGTCAATTACAAATGCAGAATTCCAAGGAATCCCATTCATTTACAGATCATCTACAGATATAATTCTCCGTTGCATATATTTTTTTAACGACTTGTTGCTAGACAACAATACAATGGGAGAAATGCAATAAATAAATAAATACACTTACTTCTCGTATATTAAAGTGTAGTACAGTTTTCAAGTATGTTGGGAGCTCCGTGAGCAATGTGTACAAACCATAATCTTCCCCCACGTGAGCTACTAAAATGGCCCAAAATGGGACTGACGTGAAAATGGCTTTCCAGGGAGTCGAGGATGATTTTTTCTATATAGACAAAAAAATACACAACAATTTGACATTATATTAGACAATTTTAAATATAGGAATTCCGCGTCTGTGGTTCATTCTTTTCTTTACAAAATGTGATGATGACTTACTCCGGAGCACTGATAGCCAATAGAATCCTCAATGTAAGACAATTCCTCGGCGGAAATTCTTGGATGTTTAGCAGGTGAGTCGAACATGAGATAACACCAGAAAGCAAACCAAGTCAAGCTGAGTCCACCCAAAACATAGAATGCAGCCGGCCATCCTCCAAATACATTCCAGTCAATCAAATAACCACAAGCAATCGTGGCTGCGGCTGTTCCAAATTGTGGACCTAAATCATCATAATCAATTTTTTTAATTATACATACACGTACATCCAATTCACCTAACTAATTCCCAATATTTTCTAAATTAGTACACATTGAAATAGAAATGAACTTACCAGCGTAGACAATGCTAACTAATTTACTTCGTTCATCAGGTGGAGCCCATTTCCCTAGTACAAGATGCATTGCCGGCCATACAACTCCCTATACATACATATTTTATATATATATATAGAAAATCCCATGCATGAATGAATGCTGTAATGCAAAAGTACTCATGTACGATATAAATTGGATAATCAGAAATATGTATCCCTTACACCGGCTAATCCTTGTAAAACTCGGACGATGATGAGGGCAGTTTGACTCATTCTAGCCGCCATGGGAGTGACTAGAGAGAGAAGAGCAGTAATGAGGATTCCAAATCCTAAAGGCCATTTTGGTCCATATCTTTGAGCCAACATTCCTCCTGGGATCTGCGTGAAAACATGTCCCCAGAAAAACGATGACAGTATGATGCCTTGTTCTTGTCTCGTCCAATTAAATTCTCCCTTCCTCTCAATCACAGTCTCTTTACTCTGTAAATTCACAATCTCTTTCCGACTTGCTATTATCATCCGGGCAAGGAATCCATTGCTACTATTGCTGTTGTTGTTGTTATTGTTACTTTCAATTTTATTTTTATTATTATTATTAGTACTACTAGGGAAACTTTCTGGGATGATGACGGCAGAGTCAAATTTTTCTTTGAGTTCCATACATGTCTCTTCGAGCTGAGAAACACTTTTATTGGAAATGTGTCCGTCATCATTCGGACTTGAAGAGTATGATGATGACAAATGTGGATTTGCCTGGAGTTCACTTCCATCCGTCCGAACCATGGCCACGATCGTGATTGACAAATTAAAACGGAGTGCGTACAAAATACACATTGCCCAGAAACCCATTAAAGCCGTCGTGTGTCTGGCTCCCCAACCTTTAGTCAATTCAATTTTTTAATTGTCAATTGTAATTAATTAAATCAATATCATCAAGAAAAAATAGAGGTATTTTATCTTATTGTTATTATATATTTGAGTTTTTGAAAATTGAAAGTTTATATATACCTTTGGGTCGTTTAGGAGCATCTCCGATTCGTCCAGTACTTTTAATAGAAGCCATTATGGAATTGGGAATATATATATATATCTTACTACTCGAGATTTTTTTTCGTTTTCTTTTATTGTTCTTCGTTAAACAAAAAAATCCCAAGAAATAGTGAGGAGTTGAGTTGAGGTTTGGAAGGAAGAAGAAATGAGACTGATTGAGAGACAAATGAAATCCGAGCTTTTTGTACAGATTTGAGAGAGAATGAATATCGACGTGATTAAAATATACGTGAGAGCGAGTTCCGCCTAAATTTCCAGTTTTCGTTGCCAAAAGAGTACAAACTGAATCCTTTTCCCAGCATTGAGAGTTAGAATGCGTTCAACTTCGAACCGATTACACTTAACAAGGCAATAATATAGTAGGAATATCGCAATATCATAATAGATTATGATAAATCATAAAAACATTAGTCATTTGAAAGTATACATGTGTTCGATATCTGTGTAGGTAGATTAAAGTACCATCCTCCCAAAATCTCAAATCCAATTCTTTATAAATAATTTTTAATTTACATTGTTGACTGTTGATGCTCTGGAAATCATAATGAGAGACAATAAATATTACATTCACACTTTCCCTATATTCATTTTCTCATAATGCATATATATACATGCTCATGTTTTTTTTTGGTTTCGGGTTATCGACAATTAAAAATTGACACGTTCTCTCTCTCGTTATTTTATCGTTAAAAAGTATGGTAAGGAATTTAAAACGAGACATAAAAGCAGATGGATTATATTGAACCTGATGAAACGAGAGAGAGAGAATGAAATAATAATTTTAATTTATAATAAATATATTGAACATCCTCAACACTCATGCAAATTAAGCATTGTAAATACGTGTTATTGACGTATTTGACTGTTTCTTGTTTTCAATTTCCGCAGTTGAATACCAAATGAAGCGGAGTAGTGTTATTTCCTATATATCCATTACGATAAAAATATTCATAGATATATATAGCAAAGTGAGTAGCTTGCTTGCTATTCCTATCAATGGGTGTAAATGCGAAAGTGAATTTTGATAATGAGATCCCAAAAGAAAAAAAAATAATGGAATGGAGAAGAGTCAACAACTTTACTTGAGGATGTTTAGTGAGAGTTCTTTCTCCTCATTTCTTTAATTCATAATTAGCTTTAATTTAATCGAATTTGGAATGACTAGAAATTTTGCCCAAAACGAAATGTCATGTAAATATGTTATTTCTCTGTGCTTTCATTTCAGTCATAGTCAATTCCTGTCATGAACAAGAAACAAGAATTGCTCAACAAACACAAATACTGAAATCCTCGTTTTACATCCTATTGAATGTGTTTTTATGGATTTAAGCTCACAATATTAAGTCCCTATAGAATGTAGAAAGGCGCAAGAAAAAGTGAATCATTGTTTTTGAACACGTGTTATTACTTAACTAGGAATTACATCATGGAATAATTAAAAACATTTAAAAATAAAATCCACTAGAAGAAATAAACTCTGTGTGTCGTGTGTTTTAATTCCAAGTAATACAGAATTCCCTTAAAAATTCTGTATTGGAAAATTTTAACTGGTGAGAAATGGGGAATGCTTACCTTTTTTCAATACTTTTTTTTTCCTTTGAAGGAAGAATCGCGGGATTATTATTGTATAAATATATAGTTTTTCAACAAAGATCCAAATTTAAAAGAAAGAAGTTAAAACTTTGTTCAAAAAATATTTATATAATGACTGTATAGTATTTGTGCAGTGTGTAACTCACAATTGGCGCAATGAGACCAAGTACGTAGACACTCAATAAGAATGGAGAATGTAGTACTGTGCGTCATTGTACAATTTTGCATTTAGTTAAGCCTGGTTCTTGATTTCTAAAGTTAATGAGTGTGTGTACGATACTTACTGCATAGTGTATTCATATTGTATTGTATTAATTATTGATACATTATAGATTATAGAGCATTATGTGTGAATGGTAAATGTTGAAATTTGTCATATGTTTTGACAAAACATAAAACAAGGTATAGGGTGTAGCCAGTATGTCTCACAATTTTATTGTATTTTTCAGTAGCGCACAGTTCTCGTATTAAAGCTCAAAATGCATTTTATTTCATGTTTTACTATATTACTATCATATGTATTGTATATTCTTGTAAACCCTATTCAAAGTTCTTAAATATAACCAGTTAAATCTGACTTTTATTTACAAACAACAACGTGTCCATTGTTCAAAGTTCATCGTTTTTTACCAAATTTTCGATATAAATACAGCTAATTACAGCTTTGCGTAAACTATAAAGCCCATTAGGCATTGAGGCTCCATTTTAATTGGAAATGAAACAAACGAAGAACGGTACCATTTCCAACTTGCAAATACATTTTTACATGTACGTAATCATATGTATTTCCTCACCATGCAGTTCTTTTTCATTAGTTACATAGTTTATAGTGTGCGTAAATGCGTAAATGCAAATCACCAAGGTCATTATCACGATGTATCGTTGCATGTAAATATATGTATTTGTACAAATTGCAGTGTACGGTTTTTGTACGTACAACAATTGTAGGGGAAATATATGTCCAATGTTAAATGATAAACTTGATTGGATTTTGTACTGTGAATTATTTCACCAAGTCACCAACACACACAAGAAAATATAAAATGTTTAATAATGACAAAACACTTTCCTTTTGTTCCTCTTTCCTCTGATACTCGCTCGAGAGTTTCCTGAGGAAACTCTCCTCCAGTTTTCATGTCTATACTCACACATTATTTTTGCACGTCAGGTATTAATTTAAAGTGTGAACGTTTTCTGAATTCTAAATTGTCATCATATATTTATTATTATACACAAATTTAACCTGAGAATTTGAGTCTGAGAATTTCTTAATTAAAAGATAAATGTCTGTGTTTAACTTGTACTTTCTTTTCATCTTTATTGTTGCTCCGTGTGGAGTGTACTTGGAAACAAAGGAGTCGGCTGCAAAACATGAACAGTGAATACATGTACTTATATACTGAAAGTTTTAAAAGTTTTCCCCTTCAATCAATAATAATAATTCGGAATTTGAAATTGATTTTGCTTGGTATTTTTTATATTTAGTCCTTAACTCAAGCTTCCAGTTTCACATATGCAAGAAACAATTACTAATTAATAATTTGGCCAATTATAGTTAAACAAGTTAAGTTCATACAAACCAAAAGAAAAAGACTTTAGCAAGACTTTGCAGTGGTTTTTCAAAGATTCTAATGTACCTTGCTAATTTCAAACAGTTGTTTAATCAAATTACAAGTTTTACATATGTTAAGAAGAAATTCCTGATTGATTATTAATTATTTAGTCATTTATTGTGAGACAATTCAAGTTCATATAAAATAAACTAAAAAGACTGCAGTAAGACTTTTCCGTCGTTTTTCGGTCATTCCAAAATTCCTAACTTCCTTTTCACAGTGAATTAATCAAGTTTCCTCAGTTTCACATATGCAAAGACAAAATCACTGATTAATAATTTGGCCAATTATAGTGAGACAAGTCAAGTTCACAGAAGAAAAATTAAAAAGACTGCAGCAAGACATTTTAGTTTTTTTTGATGATTCCAAATCCCTAAATATTTTTAGACAGTCCTTAACTCAAGCTTCCAGTTTCACATATGCAAAGACACAGTTACTGATTATTACTTCGACCAATTATAATAAAACTAGTCAATTCATTGAAAATTATAATAAAAAAGACTGGAGCAAGAATTTTCCGTCGTTTTTTCAGTCTTTCCACAATTCCTAACTTCCTTCAACCAGTAATTTAATCATGTTCTCCCCAGATGGCCTCAGCGCACATTTTCAGGAAATTGCTCGCTAACTTTTTTCGCCAGATATATGTACTTCAAAATTTTATATATTCTATTTAGAATTCGATATTCTATTTAGAATTGGATATCCTATTTAGAATTCAATATTTTGTGAGCAATGTGTAATATGTTTTAGAAATTTTGATTACACTTTGAGTTTTAATTACCCAACTAATTCTGATCATTGTTTTACTTTGCAGGAGTGTTTTGATTAAGTTTCAGGATGTCGTCGCTCCAACCCAATTTGACCAGCTATATTCGCAAAGTTTCGGTACATAATAGTCATTTATTTGTGGGTTTTTGTTTTTTTTTTCTTGTTGAAAATTAGTAATATTTTGAAATTGCGACTGAAAATAAGTCAAAATTCGCCAGTTGTTAATATTCTTGAAAAATGTGTTTTTATGCCAATGGGAATAGAGAATACATTACATTTTAAGAAATTGTGTATTTCAGACTATTTCAAATACATTTGTTTGTATACTTATACAGTGTACAAAAGTTTTCTTAATCGTCAAATGTATGTATATTTACTTGTTACTTTTCTTACATAAAAATATTTAAAGGAAGGTTTGCTTGTTTTTTATGTAGAGCAAAAATATACGAACATTTGCTGCAGCTGCTGCCGTTAAAGTAAAGGATTCGTCAAGTTCAGAGAAGTTTTTACCGAGAGAAGAAGTTAAAACTACAAGTAGTGATGGATTAGTTGTGTCCACCGTATGTATATCCATAATTAATTATTGTTATTGATTTCATTAACATTTGTACATTCTTGATAGGCGTATAATATACGAAAATGTTTATACATACTTATATTATATTTATATGTATAAACATTTTCGTGTTCTTTTTAAATACAATGTATAGATTGAAACGAATAGACCTGTTTCAAAATTAGCAGTTTTCTTCAGGTTCGTTTATGTGTATCTAATTAGTATAATTACTGACAATGAGTAACATTATTACTGTAATAGTAATATATAATATTATTACATGAGGTACTTAAATAGATTCATGTTGTACTTTAATCAAAATGTTGCCTAATAAAGTATAAACTATTTTCTAACATTAAATAGAGCTGGATCAAGATTTGAACGAGAGAATAGTCAGGGAATTGTCCATCAATTGCGAATTGCTGCGGGCCTCGGAACTAGAGGAGCCACAAGATTAGGAATAACAAGAAACATTGAAAGTGTTGGTGGGAATTTGTACTGCACTGTTGGCCGTGAACATGTTTCTTATACTCTTGAAGCAACGCGAGATAAAATGTAAATTGAATTTGAACCATGATATGATAATATCAATTCATCAGCAAATAATAGTATTGTAATATATGATTTTTTGAATTATTTATTTAAACAGCGATAGACTTCAAAACATTTTTGCGGATGCCGCTGCCCGTCAAAGTGAGTAAAAATTTAGAATTTCAAAAATATCATTATTGAATAACATTATTCGAATCTTACTAAAGTTTTCTACTTCTTCCTTATGTCTCCATCAAAATCAGATTTTAAACCCTGGGAAATAGAAAGAGAGTTACCAAGATTACTGGAGGACTTAGACACACTTGGACCAGAAGTACGGATTGTAGAAATGATTCACAGAGCTGCTTTCCGTCATGGACTTGGATATTCAATTTACAGTCCGCGGCATATGGTCGGAAAACATACACCTGAGATGGTAATTCATTAAAATTACTAAAACAATTACCCATGACCATGAGCAATATTTCAACAACTTTGACAAATAATATATATATATTGGTATTTTTAAAGCTGAGTGAGTTTGTTAAGACAAACTTTGTAGATGCAAGCATTGTAGGTGTTGGCGTTTCATCAGACACAGCGTCCCAATTCGCTCAAAGTTTGGGTATTGTTAGAAACGATAATGCAGTTCAGCCGTCTAGATTCAATGCTGGTGGAGAAGTTCGTAAAGAAATCGGGGGAGACTTAGCGTACGTCTGTCTCGCCTTGGAAGGTGTTGGGTATGTACATGAAAAAGATAATAAAAAAAGAGGAAAGTCAAAGTATTATCAACCTCAAAAAGTTATCACTCTATCGCGAGCCTTTCCATGTTTTTTTTCCAAACATTTTTTAGTGCCTCTGATCGAAAGAGCGCTTTAGCAGGAGCCGTTGTTCACAGAGCATTGGGCTCTGGTCCTCGCACTAAACGTGGAAATAATCCAGGAGGAAAATTATCTCCTGCAAACAGTGAGGAAGGTTCCGTGTCCGGTTTCAGTGCTAGCTATAGTGATGCAGGACTCATTGGCGCTTATATAGTTGCAACTTCTTCTGCCATCGAAAATGCCACGAAAAAAGCTGCCGAGATCTTAAGAGGAGCTTCTTTTACGGATGAAGAAGTTAGTCGCGCTAAAAACATTCTTAAAGCCGATATTGCTGACTCACTCGATCAAGAGTTTGGACTAGTGGAGGATATTGGCTTGCAGTCCCTTATCAACGGCTCTGTTTCTTCTTACAATGATACTGCAAAGTTGATTGATTCCATCACTACTGCTGATGTCAATAATGTAAGTTCTCTCACACGCATGTGTATATTGTATTCTCATTCATGTCCAATATCTAGATATTAAATAATAATTCAACGTAAGAAATCGTTTCTTTTTTTTAACAAAAAACTAGGTAATCAAAAAATCAAATGGTAAATTCTCAATGGCTGCATTCGGAAGACTTGGAAAAGTACCTTACCTCAATGAATTGTAAATATCCCATAGTAGTGGTAAACGTTGATAAAGTATAATATCGATTACTATAGTGTATAAAATTTCTTGACGTCAAAACATACAGATATATATATGAAAAAAAACAAGCGAAATAAAACGAAATAGAAAAATAATGTGTAAATTATTATTATTATTAATCCATACGTTGTGTCTACCACTATATTTCGTTTGTCAAGAATTCTACAAATGTTATAAAAAGAATAAATAAATTGTGCATTATGCATCTCTTGTCAAAAATGGGAATGAAATTCGAATTTACTGCCTAAATCGAAATATATGCATTCTCCCTCAGAATTTCGTAAAAAATCAAGTGAATTATATAGAATTAATAGAATATAGATGGTTGGTCAAAATCTGAATCTTAGAAAAACAAATATGTAATAAGGTTTAATCATGTATATTTCAGATTTTACATATATACATGATCTCTATACATACATATACAAAAATGAAAATCTTTAGGCATTAGACGCAATTAGAGTTGCTACGGTTGCATTCTCTTCAGCATGACTGTTTTCTGCATCATCATCATTATCATCATCAGCTACATCCGAAATTAAAGCAGAAGTAGGAGCGTTATTTATCGAGATTTTCCGAGCCACAAAATCAAAAACTTTATCCAAAGATGATGATGTAGACGTGTGTGCACAATTGGACTTCAAAGATTGGAATAAGTTTAAAAGATGTATCCTTAATAGTCTATCATTGGTCATCACGTTTCCAACCCATAAATGCAGAGAATATTTATGAACCATAACATGTGCGACTTCGGGAATAATTGCACCTCGATATAAAATACCTACAATATTCTTTCGAGTTTTAAGTTTCTCCAAGAGGAACGAAGAACCTAAAATGAGAAAAGAATACAAATACTTAATAAGGTCTATTCTAATGTTGTTTATATAAAATTAAAATTAAATTTTAAAAATTTTAAATCTATATTAACTATATTATAAATACAAGAACAAATGAATGAGCACAACTTACATAAAAATTTAATTACAGGCAGCTTCATTCCAATTTTCCAATCTTCACTTGTTTTTAGCCCCCAGTACAGAACATTAAGTATCCATTCACGGCTCTCCCTATAAGCAATAGGTAATTTTTAATTTAGTATACCCAGTAATATACATACACACAAGTAAATGGTAAAATATTTATTTATTTATTTATCATGTAACCATACTTATTTCCATCAGAGGCATTATAGAAGGCCACAAATTCTGGTACGATTGTCATTTCAAGTGTAGGTCGGGCAAGTAAAAAAGTTGTTAGACGATTATACATGAGATGAGATGGCTGTCTTAATACTTCCCAAGCCGCAACTAACCAAGTTGACATGACGTGACTTAATTTACATTCTCCAAGTTGACCAATCCCTCTCTTTATAGCAAGTAAAAAATGTACCCAAATTTTTACGTTATGATATTTTGTAGCCTACAAATACACACAAAAGAAAGCAATCAATTATTATTATTGGCTTTGCATTATTTCTAATGTGAAATACAAGAAATATTATATTATTACAATATACAATTTGAGTAATAAGTAAATATACGTAATAAGTTATTACCAATAACCAATAATGTGTATACCTTTGCTTGCTGTAGATTAAAAATCAAACGCTTAAAAGCCAAAAATGCGGACTTTCTTAATATTTCATTTCGCATGGATAATCCTCTCATGATGAAATAAACCCAACCATGTTCCACAACTTTTGCGACATCACATATATTTCTCTCATCTAAAGTATGACAGACAATTGGTAATAAAAATTCCAAATTATAAAATCCCGATGGATTGGGAGCATCTTTCATTGTATCTTCATCATACTGGAGGGCTGTATTATAAGCACTCGAATCTTTAATTGACACCAAAACTGAATTAGCTCGAGCTGAATGAGCATACAGAGGATTTGATGATGTCTTGGCTAATTTTTCATTTCTTTTCGGTCCAAAAAGCGGCATCATTTCCAGCCCTTTTCGATGATACGATTGTAAAATTTGGAAAATTTTAGCATCTTCTCCACTCAAAGTTGCAGTGTAATTTTGAAGTAAATCTCCAAGTGATGATGTTTCATCAACAACAATTTTTTCTATCAACGCAACTTCATTTACATCTTCCAATTCTCCTTCTTCTTTTTCATTAGAAACTTTGTCGGTTATTCCTTCCGCCGGATTTTCTTCTACTACTTCTTGTTCAATGTCCAAATCCACTTCTTCAAGTTTTCTCTTCATAATGTCAATTATTATGATAACCCTATGCACAATCTAATCTTAATTAATCTTCAAAATCAAAATTAAAAGAGAGAATACACAAAAAATGTACGGAGAAAAAGAGCACATGTTTTTAACATTTCAAAAAGAATACGCAAACTTCATAGAGTATATCCATGCAGGACCGAGCTTTAATAAACAATGCTGAGAGACGGAACGTTTATTCACTTTATCAAGTAAATAAATACTTTATTCTTTCATTTCTATTTTAAAATTGAAAAATGTATTTCCGTTTTTTTGAAGTTTTATTATTCTTCTCTTTTCTATTACTGATATGGGAATATCTCAGATTGGTTAGGGTACAGGACGTTGATCCTCTGGAAAATCTCAAAATGTTTTCAAAGAAGTAATTAATCCCAGTAAATGTCTACGCATGCATGAGTACATATCGAAGGAACTTAATTTCCTTACATAAACTTAAATGTATATTTAAAGCATTTGAAGATCCATATATATAAGGACTTGGAGATAGAGTTCACATTTCACGTCGACTTTCTTCGTCTGCATTGAGATTTTGAGATGAAGAATGGCACAGCTGAAACCACTACACATATTACTTCACATATATCTTCAAATTCTATTTCTCGAAAAATAATGACAATGGAAGTCTGAAACTCACGAGTCGACTGGAGAATCGACAGTGATAGAAAATTTATCAGGGTACATGCATGCAAATGAAAAATAAGTCAACAGTTGTACTTCAAAGCGAAAGACAGTTCGTGATGACTCGAATATTGTACTCGTCATAAAATTCTATTTATACGGACACGCCTACTAAATACTGTCGACAATATGTATTAAATGTTAATTTTGCAGTGACATGCCATGTGAAGCATTCACGCGTAGTATGCATTGACATTGAATACACCATGATTAGGGAAAACAAAGCATTTAAACTTTTGCAATAATAATAAATCAGTACATATATTTTAAATGATAACATTTCCAATACTCGAGTGTTTTTATTTTTGGGCCATGTACGATATACCCTATTTATTATCGCTAAATTGAAGAGCTGTTCTAGATGGAATAAAATCATAACACAAATGAATCATGGATGATGGATCATTATCTCCGGTTCAACGTTGAATATACCTTACATATTTGAAGTTTGAACTGTATTCCACTCGCATTAGTACAGTTCAAGAATCCACAGCAATTTTCTATTCCAAAAAGGTTGCAAATCTTAAAAAATGAAATTTCTCATTTCCATTGTTGTTTTGACATTTGTGGTAATCAGTGCCGATGCACAAGCTGGTGCGAAATGTCAAACGGACTCCCTTACACCAAGACATTTTCTCAATCTATCAAACGTAAGACTAAATATAAATATATAGTAACCACATTGACTGTACAAAAATATTTTTTGTAAAGATTTCTTTTTCATTGCAGTTTTTAGGAACTTGGTACGTACAGAGAGCAGCAGTTGGACTAGCAGAAAATATCCATGAACCCGATTACAAATGTTTAACTCTAACTTTCTCTCCCAAGACGGAAGCCAATGAGTTGAATGCTCGGGAAAAGTAAAAACATATACATACAATACATATATATATTACACAATCCTCATGATCCTGATCATGTGTAGACTAAAACTTGGATACTAAATCTAAATGGTTTTTTTTTCTTGCAGTTATACGTTAATTGTGAATGGCACTGAAACTTCTGAGGTTGTAGATAATGATGTAGTCGTTGATGATATTCTACCTGCTGTGTGGACAATGCATTCAAATCTCACGGGCTCTGGCTTACCCTGTAAGAATTTATACTTTTGTATTTTAAATTTTGAGGCACTCGGAAGTTGTTGTTTTCAAATATGTAGTCTTCGTATTTATATCTGTATATCCTCAAATGTCTATACTTCTTTCTCCAACAGTGACGACAGAGTCTGTAATTCTTCACACGGACCACAGCACCTGGGCAGTTCAGTACACGTGTAGCATTCGGAATGGAAGCAGATATGAAGGATTAGGTTTGTTTACAAGGAGCAGGACGGTGGATTCTTCTCTACTCCATTGGCTTGAAGTTTTGGCTGTTGGCCTGGGTTTCCGAAAGAGTCATCAAATTGAAATTGACCAAACTGGTTGTGATTAACAATTAAATTCCTCAATGACTACATATATATATATATCTGTATATTTACATATTGGATATTTCCTCAGCAATCAAGAAACCTTTACCTTGAACTGAACAAAGAACAAAGCATGATGTTTCTTAAGTGCTGATAAAAATAAAATTAGCCAACTCATTTCCAATTCCAATTTCCGTCAATGAAAATTGTTCACTAAACAACTTTATTAAAATTGAAGTCTACTCAACTTCAATCAAGTATATAGTACACTTTCACATCTTGTTCACCACAGATAGTTCAAGATCGTCACAATAAAATACGTATAATAAATACAATGCATAGCAAAAATAGCAAGTAATAACAACATATCAACAATAATAAGTAAAGTAATCAAGAAATAACGAGACTGACATTTCACACGTCAGCAGATCAAAAGTGAACAGGCTTTCAAGAGTTCCATAATAAATAATGAGTTTTGTACTAATAAATATAGTATCGTAGGTACATAGGTACAACTAATACTGTACTGTATATTTTTTGTGCATTTTCATTCTGTAATACATATGTAAATACAGATGTCGAGATGTAATGAACCAGTTCAATATTTGAATAATGTTTTATGGAAATCCAAAGCCTCCATTATGGTCATTATGCACAACGTTTTGCATCTCTTCACTGTACTTATTCTTTTCTTCCCATGAAAATAACGATTTTGTACAATTCTTAAAGTATGACGAGCATTCCCCTAATTTCCCAGCTTCTTCCGCTTTCAAGTACTCGGGTAAATGACTGTTTGCATAGTCGGAGAGACTTACACTGGAGAAAAAAAAATTACATACAAACAAATTGTCAGTATATATATGGACACAATTATATAGATATAAACGAGATTCAATAAATAACTGTACATACTTACTTAAGTATATGCATATACTCTATACTCACCTAAATACGAGTGTTAAAATTTCTCCAAGCAAACCATATCCCGTTTTGTGTAATGGGAATTCATGAATCTCACACACAGCCCGAAGTAAACAAGATCTTCCATCATATCCCATACCGGAAATCATTTTCTCCAGTTGTGGCATGAGAATGGCTCGTTCACCACCCGGAAGTTTGTCGGGTGGAGGAAGTGACAGTATGGAACGAGGGACTCTTTTATTCTTTTTAATTATTATTCGATTCTTATCATCAGCATCACTCTGTTTGTCAGTCTTTTCATTCACATCCTCTGTTTTTTTCGATATGGTGGATCCTGAGTCCAGTTGATCCGGTCTTGGGTATGGCAGTCGTCCAAATGGGAAAAATCCACTAAAAGGGTAAACCGGTCGTCTGAAACCATTGGACATGTCAACCACTGGCCAGGGATGAGTATTTGAAGTCATTCCCAATTTGTCAAAGTACACTAATATAGAACGAACATAAATAAAATTAATAGTAGAATAACACATGAATACACTATAGAAAAATGGAAATGATCAACACTTTTTGCTTATGGTGTAAAAGAAAACGTACTGTAAAAGTGCCATGTAATTCTGTAAAATAAATTCAAACAAATATGTACATGTAAAATCAATTCATTTTTCAATAATCTATTAAGTTATGTCTCCGTATATTTAAGACTGATTGCGTCTTACTGGATATCACTATTCACGCCTTCAGGTGGTTGTCTCAAAAATGGTATCTGAAGTCTTGGTGCAAGATCTAAAATCGTTCCTTTTGGTAGTACGAATTTTCTGTCATGGGTCATCCACAACGTTCGCTTGGCTCGTTTATGACTTTTCACTTCATCCGAATGCGTTTCTTGAATTATAAATACCACACAGACACAGAGAAAGAAAAAATAAGAAAAAATGTGTACAAACGTCATTGTCCTCCGCACAGTCTCTCTCTCTATGCACACGAATCTACAAAAATACGACTGCTGAATTGATTATTTGTTATGTTATAGATATATGATGATGCCAATTTTCACTATTGTTGTTGTTTTGTTGTTGTCCTGCTCTGCTCCTTCTCTTCTTTTCACTTGATTCTAACGGACGAAGCACACATTACCAAACTGACGATGAGGACACACTAAAAACACACTTGACTTGGATTTTGAACTCTTGATTTTGAGGGAGTTGTTTTGAGTTTTGTGTACGAATTACTTGATTGTACATGCAGTGCATGTGTGGTGTGTTTTCCACAAAACTTGTCTATCTCCACTGTCGCACCTTTCGTTTTCATTTTCCCATTCGTAGTTTTCTCTCATATATAATGATTTCGCTTTCTTATATGTGTTGTGTGTAAGATATATATCAATCGTCCTTTTAGGTATCGTGCTATGTGCTGTGGGCACTTGAATGTATACACATCTTTTTATTAAAGGGGTGAAGTTCATTACACTGTTTTCTATAACTAATAATGTATACAAATCTCTGTGAGTATGATCATTTTCATTTACATATATAATACAGACTTGGTCATTTAACATTATACATATGTATATAGAGATTACAAATTGAGAAATGTAGGAAAATTTGCATCCACAATTCATTGCCATTGCCAAATGCTTTCCCTTCATAAGATATCGTTTCATTATATGATATATATTTTATACACATAAACTTTTTATGAGTTTTTACATGTACATATACTCATGCGAGTGCATTTTGCATACATTTATTTATATTGCCGAGTTATTCGAGATTCGAGAGTCCACGCTCAAACTCAAACTCAAACAAAGCTCCGCATAAAATATGGTCCATCTTTTGACACAGAGAAAATTAAGTCGTTATAACTTTATATATGCTGTATTATTTATTATTGTTGTTGTTGATGTTGTTGTTTTCGTATTACATTTACGGACTTGATCAGTTTTCCAAATCCATACATATGTGAGCTTCAAACTCGTTTCTTGTCTCACACACAGTCACTCCTTATTTTCTGTTAGGCTAGCTCTCAACCCCAGCCTATCACATCCCATATGAACAGACAGACAGAGCAGACAGATCAGATGGTATATAAATGTGTGTGAATGGATTGAGGATGATGAGGAAGGTGGAGAACTCACAATCAGTGAACTTACTACTGGACTCTCTTCATCAAGATACATTTGTACATACGTACACGGAACACAAGGCTGTCCATGTAGGAAAGCTCAAGTGAATTGGTTATATTGGTTGAAAAAAAACTTGTTTGTAATAAGTGCAAAATGCGTAAACAAATTACAAGCTGTGTGCGGAACAATTCATTAAAGGGAATAACATATGCTTGTGAAGTGAAACTCGGGCTATAATTTATTTGTATGTTAGGTGTATACTTATGTATGAGTCAAAATCTTTTGAATTACAAAGTGAAACTATATAAAGTATAGAAAAAGAAAATCAAGTAGTTTTTTTAAATGTGCATTTTTTATATATGCACTACTTAAATCTCACACACAGTTGGCATTTTTGTATCTATATTGATGATGAGGCAACCGCATCAACGCATTTGACCTAACTGACCGTATATTTTTATTGTACGCGGATATATTAGCATTTAGCAAATGTTGCACATTTTTAATTCATCAGATATGTCAGATACACGTTGAACTTGCCCCTTGTAAAACAAAAAAGCGTTTACGCATTCTGTATATGTAGCAGAGTATATTATTATGTGAAGTATATGATCCACATAGTTAGCATCTGTGTCTAATTTTTAGATATCTCGTGTGTGTAATCTTTTACTTTTCACAATGATTCTACATCTTGGTTAAAAATTACTGTAGTTCTTTTCATTGCCTACAATGTAGACCCTACATATTTATAATTTATATATTTCTAATTTTTGGAAAGTGTCGAATGTCGAGGCTTTAACAATCGTATGAAGCTTCGATGCTCGACCCGAAATACAATAATAGGGTACTAATTAACAGATGTGCGTGCACTGTGATGTATGAATGGATAGAAAATGAAATAATTGCAATAGAATAGTGAACTTAGTTAATTCTAATGACTAAAGATCCAAGGATTTTTCTTAAATTGGCTTCTTCAATATTACACGGCCTTGCGCGCAGCAATTATTTCTTCCTGATTTTACTGATCTGCATGGATTCCGGACAAAGTGGAGTTAACAACTATATGTGGGATGGCCGAATTACCTTGAGTGTAAATCTCATCCTCTTTGAATTCTTTTGACGAAATGAAGTCTCACTTCACGCTCTTTAATTCGGACACTAATTATAACTTGATTGGCCACACATATGTTATTTTTCTTCTTTATACAAAATTTAAAAAGCGTTGTAGTCATTAGGGCTTAATGGCCGTGTTCTATAAGACTCATTTGAAGATCGTAGTGCATTTGCTTCTGTAATTGCATAACTGTCATTTAACACACGCTAATAAAGTCAATTCAATTCAAATCAAATGATTAAATTACTTTGGATCCTTTTATTCTAATTTTTCTGGAGAGAAATTCTCTCAGAGAATAATGTTGAGCTTGTCGCTCCCATAAAATCCTAATATATATTCTCTCTCGTGGCATTATTTTTCCACCACGTTCAATTGAAAGTACATATAGATTCTTGTTTTTTAGGTACCATAAGGGTTCGCAAGAAACTTGTATTTTATTATTACTTAACTAGACACGCAGAATTGCACAGAAAGAGAATTCACTAAAGTTGATTTACCATAAATATTTTATGATGCTGAGGTATAGCCTGTAAAGAACTATCCATAATTTGGATTCCATACATATGGACATGTTACAGTTTCCAATAATTGAGAATTCGCATGTCTGTAAATGTATAAAAAAATTGGCAAAGACAAATATTATTTTTTTATATTGACGTAGGTATGAGCTAAATCTACATAGTATTTAGTAAATACACAGGACTTTCTGATTTACTTGGCGTCTATTCAACGACATCAAAACGTTTTGTGGATTTTTTCTGTGGCCACACACAGACGCGCATTCCTGGAAAGAAGTGAAAGTTTGATTTCCTTTACAAAAACTCGAGATTACCAATCGAATAAGGATCAGATTTGAGAAAGAATGTATCTGTAAAAACAGATTCTATATGCATGTCTGCATGCAATGTCTATGTACATCAGACTCAGTCGACATTGCCTGTGTGTGCGTTGATTGTTGACTGGGTCAAAACTTTAAACATTTAATGATTTAGTATCACGAGTCAAGAGATTGACAATTCAATATCAAAAAAACATTTAATGGTTTTTCACACGTTTATTAGTTTAATTACCTACATATTTCATTATAGGGAATTCTTTTTGATATGAAGGCCTTCTTGACTCTTATGTATTTGTTTCATAAAAAAAATGAATAGACTTTTTTAGGTCAGTGTTTTTTTTATGTGCTTTGCTTTTATAATCTTAATAGTTATGATTTATACGATCACGCACTGGATTGAACTTTTTTGTTGGCTCAAACTATGTGCAAAAACAAACATTGAAGTGTCTTTAGTGAGAGTATTTGCTTGTCCAATTAATGATCAACTCGTATTCTATGGTTTTTATCATAAGTATTCTCCTGACCATTCCACTCGTGTATTCATAAGTACTATTAAGTACATATGTATATTAACAGATTAGATATAAATAAATACAAAAAATATAAAGTGTTCAAGGTAAAATGAGTATCTAAATTGTTATACAATGCGAATAAGCATGGACAGGTTTTTTATATCCATCCATGTACATTGCATATACATTGTACATATATATTGACAACAACACTATACCTATACACTATACATATAAAGATCCTGGAGTCCTGGAATCACATACCGCATGACCATGAATCAGGTGCACAGATTTACCCTGACAAAAAACTGTCACTATATAGAATGGTGAATGTGGCTGGTAAATGAAATTTCCTATTGCGTCTTCCTCGCATGTACAAACATCTACAGTCATTAATGACAAGACACACTTAATTAAAAGTTTCCGTGGACAAGACACTTTGATAATTAAAAGTTTCCTGGCACTACACATGCATAGTTAAATTTAAACAACATCACACATTTGTTTCACGAGGATTGGAGAATCTGAATCTGAAATTTCTATCCAAAATGTTGCCAGTGAATTCTCTTTTGGCGTTGAAAGGGCAGTATTTATTCCTCCTGTATCTTGGAACTCCTTTCAGTTCTCTGGTGTCTTTGTACTCTTCCAAAGAAAACGATTTCAAATCCGGGATTTACAACCATGAGAATTTACAAATAAAGGAAGATCATGCGTATGATTTCATTGTGGGTAAGATTTCGTTGTTGTTTTACTTTTTATTTTCTCATATATGGAATTCAATGAATTGTCAACGAATAAATGACATGCTTATTCCTTTTCTTTCGGGATTAAAGTTGGGAGTGGTAGTTCTGGATCAGTGGTGGCAAATAGGCTTAGTGAAAAGTTCAGTGTACTGCTACTTGAAGCTGGCGGTACTCCATTTCCTTTACAATTAGTTCCTCCATTGGCAGCCCCGATGTTGAACAATCCAAATCTTGACTGGGTTGACAAAGCAGTTCCTCAGGAGAGAGCTTGCCATGCTTTGAAAAATAACGTGAGTTATTTTCTGGTCATTGTATGCGTTCCTAGTTTTTGTTACATTTTGTTATATCACTGCTGCTCATTGTTTGCAAATATTCATAGGGAAGTATGCTTAATCATGGAAAAACGCTCGGGGGTTCCAGTACTCTCAATTTTATGATGGCCATGAGGTAAACAAACTATCACATTTACATATTTGATATGGTAAATTAGTTGTTCATGAGTGCTTTGCATTGATGAATATATATAATTCCTGCGTAAAAATTAGAGGAAGCCCTTCGGATTATGATAACTGGGCTAAATATACAAAAGATCCACAATGGTCCTATAAAAATCTCTTGCCATTCTTCAAGAAAATTGAAACTTACAATGGAGAATTTCCGGATGGTAAGCAATTTGTTCTCTTGTATTTAATTGCTTTTCGTCCTGATTCAATTTAAGACTTAACTTTTGTAATGCATATGCTTAAAAAATGTTCAATTATAGATGTGGACAATGCTCATGGACGAAATGGTCCGTTAAATATTGAGAAAGCGGACTATGTACCGTTATCTAAAACATGGTGTGAAGCGGGAGTGGAACTAGGTTATAAAATCAAAGATCCCAATTCGTATCAAGCCGAAAGTTTCTTCCCTGTTGATCTCACAACCAAACATGGCGCTCGACACTCAACTTACACTGCTTATTTAGAACCAATTTTGCACAGGACAAACTTGCACATTCGTCTCTATTCTCATGTGACAAAGGTGAAAGTCTTTTTCTTATAAATTCCCAAATGTTTTATCTGTATTGATTTAATAATCAGTTTTTTTAATTATTGTAGATTGAATTTGATGACAACAACAAAGCCGTTGGAGTACATTTCATTCAAAATGGTACCGAACATTTTTTTAAAACGTAAGTTTTCACGTATAGATTTTGTTACTCGATTCCATTTCATATATTTCATACAAAAACATTGCATCTTAGGAATGAAATATTCTGTGTTTTGTGAATTCTGGGAACAAAATATTGACTATAACCAGAAACAAGGAGGTTATTTTGTCCGCTGGTGCTTTGGGTTCGCCAAAGGTACAACAAAAAATTATGAAAAAGTTTGTAATGTGCAAAAACAATTTGCTCTTGTAAACCTGGAATTTGAGTCAAAATTTTTCCGCCCAATATTATAGATTCTCATGCTCAGTGGAGTTGGTCCAAAATCTCATTTAGAATCATTGGACATTCCCGTTCGGAAAGATTTGCCAGTTGGATTGAACTTGCAGGTAGAGAATCTCTACTCGAGATGTGGAGGCTAAAGATTTCTTTAGCCAGCTATAAGATCTAAAAACGTTTTAGCTATCTAATTAGCCAGCTAAAGGAAGTTATAGCTGGGCTAAAATATGTTAGCAAGCTAAAATCCAGAAAAAAACCCTTTTTCCATTCTCAAATTGGTTGACCTTTGTCTTAAACATTCCTTATAGCTGGCTAAAAACTTCTATGGCTCGCTAACTAAAAATACTAAAGTACCATATATGCAATAAAGTTGGCTAAAAAAATGGAGTCGATAAAACGACAGGTTTTCCGTAAAGCCACTTAGCTAATTAGCCAAAATTAACTAGCTGAATCT
The DNA here is from genome assembly GCA_034699125.1 of Gisinianus flammeolus. Taxonomy (NCBI): domain Eukaryota; kingdom Metazoa; phylum Arthropoda; class Collembola; order Symphypleona; family Katiannidae; genus Gisinianus; species Gisinianus flammeolus. The sequence goes on along the minus strand of JAIUND010001794.1, from coordinate 2,158 downwards.
TTAGCCTGCACATGTCTATACTTACTTGTAGGATCATGCAATAGTCCAACTAGGCCCATTCATTGTGAATCCAGGAGAATCCGTTTTACCTGACCGAGATCACAATCCGTACAACTTTCGGAAATATCTTCAATCCGGACAAGGTAAATCTGCGTACAGATATTTATGCAGTACCAGTTTTCGCGACGCTCAATATTGGAGAGTAAGTATAATAAACTAAATAATGGTTTTAGGTCCGTTGTCTAATCTTGCGACTTCTGGAGGAGCTCTCATTGAAAGTTCGATTGCCACAAAGAATTGGCCAGATATCTTTATCGCGAGTGCAGCTTGGGGTTTGCACAGCACAATTGCAGAGGACTTTACTAGGACATTTGATTTGAAAGACGGGATTCTAGAAAAATACTACAGAAATCATATTGGTAATGACAGCTTCACAATCGTCCTCACTCTTGGATTACCAAAAAGTATAGGATCTCTAAAATTGGCCAGTAAAAATCCATTCCAACCTCCAATCGTTGATCCAAATTACTTTAGTCATCCGGATGATTTGAAGATTGTCTTGGAAGGTATGTATTATGAATGAATTTTGGAATTATCTTGAGTATTTCACTGTATAACTTTGAGTTGAGTCGTTGTACTACTACATGGACGAAAGTGAAATAATTGTTAATTTGTGTGTACCACAGGTATCGAACATGCAAAGAAAGTTGTACAGACAAAAGCATTTCAGAGAGTGGGAGCCACGCTAATCAGTAATTTGTTCCCCGGCTGTGAACAATTTGGAAGTGCTGATAATGAAGACTACTGGAAATGCTGTAATGAAGAGATTTTAAAAAATTTGAACCGTCAATATGTATTCTGGACATTTTAAATGTCATTGCCATTATACGATATATATTTAATCTGCTACATCATAATCTTATTTTCGTCAAACTTTTTTACATTGCAGTTGTGAAATCTTTCAGTACGACTATGTGGCATTACTCATCCACGTGTAGGATGGGCTCAGGAGGAAGTGACACTAACTCTGTAGTCGATTCCAAACTCAGAGTACTTGGAACAAGTGGGCTCCGAGTTATTGATAATAGTGTTATGGTTCAAGTTACAAATGCAAATACGAATTTACCTGCTATTGTCATTGGAGAGAAAGGAGCCGATATAATTCTCAAATCATATTCTTAAAAGAGAACAATTACCACTATTCAATTATGTCCTGGATTGACTTACCTACTGAATAAATAAATAAAACAAAAACTGTACATAAATACTGAACAATGGAAATTTTATGTGCATATTATATCGTAATAGATTTCGTTATTTAATAATTTAAAAAAAGTAGCACACGATGTCAATAGCACTGACTAGAGATTAATTTTTAACATGCTTCCGCTTCTTTTATAATACTAAATAGGTTGTTTTATCAATGTGCATAAAAAATGATGTATCGATACTGACAGTTTGAAATAAAAAATTAGGAGTTAGGAATACATGACAAAAACAATTTCGATAGCAAAATAACAGGCACCGAGTAATATACTTTTACAAGCAGGATTGCCATCAGCAAAAAGTAATGAAACGAAGGAAACCCTTTAAATGAGCGTCTTCTTAACATCTTGACTATAGTAGCTTAAAATTCATTTTTTTTTACGCATACAGGATTATGAGCTTTTGCAGCGTGAATCTGATCATCAACTAAAATCAGTCGTCCTCTACATTTACATTTAACGGTATTCACACAACGCCAGTACGCTTTAGGTACTTTATCGTGACCCACACGTATCTTGTCTCTGGTGTAGAAAGAATTCCCAAATTTAATCTTACATCCTCGTTTTGTAATTATCATTTCAGCTACCTTTGGTTTATCGCCATTCCGGTCAGTATTATTATTGAAAAATTTGCCGGAACTCTTAACAACTTTTACAGCTTTTTCTAATTGTTCACACCATGATCTTTTGTCGATTTCGCCATCCTCATAATCATCTACCTCATATAAATAGCCCGATTCTGATTCTTCTTTTGTATCCATCAAATTTTGTTCTTGCTCAACATTCCCTAAAATATCATGCATCGAGTTATCATTTTCTTCAGACATGTTATTTTTCTCATAGTCGTCATCTTCGTCAATTAAGTCTTCTTCTTCAAATTTAATAATACCATG
>JAIUND010001793.1:0-30170 GCA_034699125.1 Gisinianus flammeolus | reverse complement strand
CGTTGTAAAGAGGTTTGATTTGATTAGGAACCATTGACACGATCATGTCCGTTTTCTCATATGCCACTATTTTAGCTATCCCGCCTCCAGTTTTAATCCGTCCTCTCCGATCGGCTGCAACCTATTTAATTTTTTTAATTGTTTCAAATGTTAGTTCAAAATACAACACCAAATAGATTCATGCCTGTGAATAATTGTAAAATTTAATTTAATGTAAGAGTTAAAATCCACTTACTTTCTTTGAGGCAATAGACTTCATGTTGCTCCACTATTTCTTGAGTTGGGTGGACTTTCTATCGGATGTCTCCGTGTCCTTATTAAATGTAGTAGCAATGGACAACCGTTCTACTTCCTTTTTATTATTTGTACGGGAATCGGTGAGTTTACATTCTACAATTGCTTTGGAATTGTTTACCAACTCAATAAATTTTCCTCGAATGCAGTATACACAACTTTTGAATTTTTGGCCATGTTGAACGTTAAATGAGTAATGAGTCATAATTCACAAATTTAATTGTGAATTGTAAAACATGGAAGTGTGAATTGTAAAATATTCACATGGAATATTTGGTGTACAAGTGAATTTCAAATTCCAAACAAGTGCCCTTATTGGTTCAAACATGTTTGGACATATGACAACAATGCATGCGAGTCATACTTGTCAAGTCGAAGTTCGTGATACCAAAATAAGTACAGCTTAGAAAAGGATTCCTGAAGTCTGCGTTGGTGATACCAAAATTCCAAGTACCGCTCAAGCGATACTTTGTAAGTACCACTTGAGCAGTGACTTGAGAATTGGTTGGCGATACGGGCCTCAGTCTTCACAACACAACAACAACAACAACACAAAACTCACAAAAGTCGATGTAGAAATTTGGGAATTTTGGGATTGTATATAGAATTTCCTTTACCCCAAAAATTTTGAGTGTACATATATTGTATTCGAGTTTTAACACAGAGAACCAGGACAGGAAATGAAGGGTTTTCAATATGAATTGGACTTGACAATCAAGTCAAGTCAAAAAAGGGAGCAATGAAGGAATTCAATGAAGGATCAATAATGAAAAAATTATCAAATCCTTTATGGCAATGTTAAATATAAAATATACAGGGAAATTCCCTTTTATTCGTCAACAAATATGGAGAACTTGTTACATCCTTTGCTCCGAATTTATTGGTAAACGCATGACGTTATTATTCAGATGGTTATGACAGATGTAACTGCTCAAGTTAATTAATTAATATTCTTATATTATCAACTGCAATATGCTGTACAGCAAAATAAAATTATTTTTACAAATTGTGTGCAGTTGGACGCCACTTGACATTTTTTTCTGTGTTTATCCTATAGCCCGCTGGGGAGTTGTTGCGCTTGTTTTTCTTTCTAAGGTTGTATACAACTTGAAATTATTGTAGGTCCTAAATTCTTAGGTATTCATAACTCAAAATAGCTCTGATTCTTGTTTTTTTTTTATTTTTTAATATCCTGCATTATCTGTATGCCTTAAACTCATTTGTTGACTAGTTCTGATCGTGAGACAAATTGAATCCCAGTATTTTTCCATCACACTGAGGATTTGAGTATGTATTTGAGAATTTTTTTTGAAATGTCATGCTGATCTCAATGTAGATTTAGTTCAACTCAATGTTCGAGTTGAAAATGGAGCTGTGTGAAACGAAAATAAATTTCCTTTTACTTATAATTCCCCCATTTCTCTCCCCCACCCCCCTCCAATTACTATAGACAGCCGAAAGAACATAAACTGATATATTGTAGTATATACGAATATTTTTGCTTCGTCCTCATGATGAAACTATTTATTTTTGTACAAGTCCATTGAAACAGTTCTTGTTGCAGTTGTTTAAAACTTGAAACTTTTGAGTTAACTTTTGGGAACGATTTTTAAACATAAAATATTTCTTGTTTCATTGTTCATTGTGGACGCTATTCGCTTTTTTTTTTTTCATGGTGACTTGTGACTTGTAACAAAGTTTAAAGTTGGTAATGGTTGAAAGGACAGTTGCAAACTGCACTGTCAGTAGTCAAAAGTTAGTGAGACAATGTCACGACCTGATTCACGGAAATTTATGGGCATCTTTCTCCTTTTTTTTGCATCATTTTTCCCTCATCCTTTTGTCTTTGTCTTTGTCTCTATAACGCTGTGATTCTGACTTTTCTGACGATGATTGCAATCACAATCACTCACGCTGCGCTCAACTTTAACTATGCAATACAAAATACAACATCTAATCCGGTCGTGTGTATTTTAAACATTTTACCAATTTTTCCACCTCTTTTTCCACATACATCCATTTCCATTAGGAATTACGTTACGGAAATTAAATAGGAATGAACCAAATATTAATTACTTTTCTACACGAAAATCAATTTTCCCATCCCATTTGTTTTTTTTTTGGTTTGACTCTCAGCTCTCATATTTAAAGAATTAATTTTCCTTTTTGATTTTTTTCAATTTGCTCTCAACGACTTTTGCACGTCTGAAAAATTTAAAGGCGACTTTTTATTTAATCTTAATCACAGCTTAAACCATTATTTGAATTCTAAATTCTAAATTTCGTATTGTCCATTGTATACTGTTTTTTTTTTAATTATGATGAATTTTTCATCTTGGACAAAGTTAAAGACTTTTGACGACTTGCATTTTTGCTTTGTCTCTACTTTTTTTTATGACGGAAATGATGTTGGACCGTTGTATAGTAATTGTGATTGCAATTATGATGGCCGAGGAGGCGAAGACGAAGAAGAAGTAGAAGAAGAAGGTGTGGCGTTCATATCGTCAGTCACCTTAAAATTTGTTTTATATCACATCACAATAATTTGTTTCATCATATATAAAAATCTCTATACATTATGCATTCAAGTATTTTAAGAGATGGACTTTAAACTTGACTTTAACTATCTATATTTGATTCGTATAGTGAGTTTGATAGCGGTAGCTAACGAAATAAAATAGCGGCAGGGTGGCCGCGTGTACACATTTAACCGTTTTTTTCTTCTTATCTATATATTTGTTGGGAAGATAGAGATATACGATGCATACGTTCAAACTTTACAGGGAAAAACTCCAATTTTTCGCACACCTTCAAATTTTTGAAACTCCTTATACAATTAAATGTAGACAGAAGATGATAGATAAGATTAGCTGTCGAGAAGATGTGTGCATTGCATTCAATTCATTGCATTAGATGCGGAGATCCAACGATCGCGACGCGAAAGCAACTCAAAAAGCAACGGTGGGACTAATTATTATGAGGATAATTAAATTAATTTATATATATATATATATACATGAAGAAACCTATAAAAATCAACTGTACATTTGGTGTTCCACGGTCAAATTTTGGGTTGAGTTTCCATTTCCATCAAAATTTAAAAATTAGGGATGCTTCCTTGACTGTAATATCTATAGATACGTTAAATGGACCTATTGAAATTTGTTAAATGTAGGGAAAAGTGATGGGCGATTTCCGTGTCGGTAAATCATTTAGTTCTAATGAAAATTAAAATCAAGCCGTGAATGTTTGAGAGCAGATTTTAAAATCATAAAAGAATTTGGAGCATTAGAAATTAAAGTGGATTTGTTTTTTGATCGAGAGTTAAAGGGAAATTAAATTCAATGAGAAAATCAAACGAAGGATTTTAAATAGAATTGTTTGAGGGACTTGAACGCCGTTTGAAAATTTCCCTGCCAATAAAACATGTACGACGGGTTCAGATTAATTATATTTATATTCGGAAAATATCTACGTTTAAAAATAAACAAGTTAAGTTAAGACCAAAATAAAAAAAATTGTCCGTTAAATTTGCATGTACGTTTCGTTTCGTTTCGCGTCATTTCGTATTTCCACAGACCTTTAAAAACTCTGTTTACTTTTCCTTCATTTCAGAGTCTCACATTCCCGTTACACGACTCACATGAAAAGACTGTTTATGTGTATTGAATGTAGTAACAAGGAAAAAAAACATGCAGAGTGACAGAGAAACTGAGAAATTCCGTATTATTTTCTATTATGTAAATGTCCAAAACAAAACGTGTATTATACAGAAAGAAAACTTGAAACTGAAATGAATTCTGAATCCTAAATTCTCACCATGTCCAAGTTTTTCCTTTCACATATAAGATATCTCTGCATTTTATTATTATTTCATATTTTCACATTCACGTTCACATATAAATGCAATGTGCAGTAATATCTACGATAGAATTGTTAAGTAAATGCAGTCCGGAATTTGTTTTTAACTGTCGTTTAATACGTAGACAAATACACACGTAAAATGTACAGGTGCAATTTGCAATGAAAACATTGGAATTGGAATTGGAGATTACAAAAGCACAGCAGAGGAATATAACTCATATGTATTTTTTTATCTTCTCATTCTCAAAATTCCACCAACGTTTTTGTCTCTTATGCAAAGAAACATTTAAAGTTGAAATTCAAACACGGAATCACGATGAAATTTCAAATTGCGAATTGTCTAGAAACTATCTGTATATGAATGAAAAGGACAATATGTAATAATTATTGCAAACAGTTTTTTTCTGTCATCTCATTTACAAAATTTCCAAGTCCCATACGTAAAAATATCTACTTAATGAAATTCAATGGGTATATTTTATATTTTTGCGAGACTTGAACGCCGTTTGACATGTTTCTTTGGTTTTTCTCGTCAGGGTATAACACGTTGAATGCTGCGTGTCGTCCTAAAATACAAACCAAGAAATAGCAAAATGTTCATAATTCCGCAATTCTTCAAATCTGCAATTGAAATTTTGCCATATTGCACAACGAAAAACGCTGTTGCTAAAAATAACAAATAACAATAATAATAATGATTTTTGCTTGTCATGTTTACAGATTGGAATCGGATGGGGATTTTCTGACGTCATCATCAATCGTCATTGTACAACCAACTGACACAAAATAGCAGCAGCCAACAACGGACGTTCAAATATAAGAACAACAATAACAAAAAACCCAACTTTAACGGCACTTTCCCCAACTGTTCATTTCATTTCATTTTTGTGTGTACAGCAAAAAAAAAACGGGGGAATCAGGACTTAAATTCTGAAAATCCCAAATCATCCTTCCTATATATATATTTCGTCATTATCATTGCATTACGGAAGAACTCTCGATGACATTTCTCTTGTATTTCCTAAATATCTAAATGTCGTTAACATCCAGCTGAACAATATGACAATGACTAATAAAATCTGTATTACATCAATTGAAAATCGTTCCGTTTTGTATCCAAATCCAAATCGAAATCAAAATCAAAAACTAACGGGCAGCTTCAACAAAGGAGGGATTTTACGTCTGGAAACTAAAAATCAAAATCTGAATTCAATTCAATTCCTATAGTGTAAAAACAAAAATTGATTTTGGCCTTCGAAGAATGGGATACGGGAATTTGTTGCCTTTGCCTTCAACTTCAACTTCATCATCGTCAAAATCAAAATCAAAATCAAATTCAAATTTGCTTTTCTCATTTTGTGCTTCTCAAGTGTCTTTTCCTCAAGGAAAAGGAAATAATCCGACAACAGAACAACAATTCCCTAGTACAAGCAGTGAGTCTTCATTCAATTTAAATTACACGTTAAATCTGAATCGAAAACTGTCCGCGTGTGAGAGAATCGGACCTAAAAGAAGAAAAATATCCACAACAACAACAACAACAACAACAGGGATTAATTAATTAATTAATCATGGAGACATTTAATTCAAATACTTTGAATTCCCCGTCCTTTCTCACAGTCATCAGTTCTGGACTGGCAAATGGCGCCTCGGAAATATTCAGCTCACATCATCATCCTGTGACGCCTGGAAATACAAATACAAATAATGTAGAAATAATAAATCCCAATTCATGCTCAACTTTGACGCCGTCCACAATAATAAACTTGACACATAATAATAAAGGTTCCGACGTCATCCCCGACACAATTAATAAATTGTCGTGTGGTGATGGAACAATGGCAATGAAAATGAGTACTAATAATAAAATGGATAACGAGTCCATTCACAATCCACAACATCACAATGGAAATGCAATCGACGAGCTGACAATGACATTTGACAATACTAATGGCCATTTAAATGTTAAAAATTCCCCAATGAGCCACTGCAGTCAAAATCCAAATCCAAATTATAACAGTAATTGCAGTAGCAGCAGCAGAAGCAGCAGCAGCAACAACAATGCTCAACATTTCCCTTTAATGGACAACTTGACTTCGACAAGGAAAACGGTTCCTCAGACGTCATCAAGTGACACGAATAAAATGCTCATTGATTTTGAATTGGACTCTTCAAGTCCAGACGATTTACTCATCAATTCATCAAATCACACGAGGAAGGCCGTGGAGAGTCCGAGTGAAAACGGAGGAAATGGATCATTTCGGGATTTTTCTTGTTCATCAAAGGAAATTGCTCGAGTTTTAGAGTCCTTCAATGCAATCCTAGAGAATGAAGAAAGTTACTCCATTGCGGATTTAGACTATCCATTTTATAGTGTGGTGGATGGCTCCAGTCCGAATTCTAGTACCAAATCAAATGGGAATTCAAATTCCCATTCCCATTCACATTCACATTCAGAGTCGAAGAATAATTTACCTGGGGACAACAATTTAAATCTAAACTTATCATTGGACTCGGAGGAAGAGGATTTTTTGATTGTGGTTCAAGAGAATGGACTATTGAAAAGTGATTTAATTAATTCCTCATCCAAATCAAATGTGTCTAATTCTAATTGTAAACTGAATAGTAATATTCATAATATTCTAAGTGGTAATGTTCATTTTAGTACTACGGAAGTGATAAAAACTGTGACTGACTCAACCAACCCAACAACCACAACAACAACAACAACAACAACAACCGACAGTGAAGAATTAAATGAGAAAGAAATTAATGTAGAGTTGAATGTGGATTTGGAAGACACGGATGTGGATGACAATGAGTCAGAATACCCGGATCCGGATACAGAGGACATTGAAGGGTATGAATCTGATCGACCAATGGTGAGAGCATCCATGAGACGACTCCGCCCCATTCAAATGATCCCTGGACCATCATCCACCATAAATTATACGATCCCTGAGAGTCCCTCCCCCACAATGCCAGTGCCAGTGACAATGTCCTCCCCGGGAGCTCACAATAGTTCAAATCAATCGAGTGCCATTTCCGGTTCGGGTTTTGAGAGTTCAATCATCATCCCAGGTTCTTCCTCCAGTCAATCTCAGCCAATTGCTGGTTTTGCAACCACAATTAACTCACCCACCACCAACCGAATCCTCGTCACTAGCCTTATAAATACAATCATGCTCAATGGGAATTCGAATTCAAATTCAAATTCAAATGGGGAGAGTCCACCGACGTCAAGTGATGATAATAATTTAAATTTGATTCAGTGTTCTATATTAAATGAAAAAACTGTGAATAATCCGATTTACGGTCAAGTCACGTCGTCTGATCGACAAGGACAAGGACAAGGACAAGGATTGGGATTGGGAAATGGGAGTCTAAACACTCCTGGCGTTTCCTCTTCTTCTTCCTCCTCCACGTCAAATCGATTGAATCAATCGGACTTTTCCTCCTATGAATTTGAAGGGAGCTCCTCTCCTCATGACGTCATCATCTCCACAACCCCGAATTCGACTGTCGAGTAAGTACCCGAGAATTTCATTTCAATTTCTTCAATTTCCATATACAGATAGTTTTTAATTACGATATCAAACCGAAGAGAGATCAAGTTTCAATTTTGGTAGTGGTAATTTTCGATGGTCAAATTAAACGCCGTTTGGAGTGTTTCCACGTAAAGACCCAGTTTGAGTGAGAAGAGTTGGTACGTGAATCATTGTCCAATAAGTACTATTTTCCGTACATATAATATAAAATCGCAGATGCTTTTTAAAAATTATGGATATCCCGCGAAAAGAAAAACTGTCACTTCTCGTTCTCGTGATTTCCCTACAAAAATCCAAAAAAATCGATTTGTCATTTGACGATTTTCAAGACAATTCTCAGTTCAGCATGTGTGTAAACTTGACTCTGTGCAAATAAATACAAAAAAAAAACAGAAAAACTGTACAAAGTTTGGACTTCCAATCATCACCTATAACTATAACCTATAACTATAACTATAACAGTCAACAGTAAAAAAATGTGTGTGTACAAATAAGTACAAACGAACATAACAATGCCAGAGACCAGAGAGCACTAGAACAGTTAACTTATTTTCCGTGTCACTGCCAAGGTTTACTTTGTTGTGTGTACAACAATCCATTACATTACACATAACTACATACAAACTCTGTACTTTGTGTGTGTGTGTGCACAATTTTCATGATACCTGTATTTGCCATACAAAATGCAAAATACAAAATACAAACTATATACAATTCCAATAGTTGAATAGCTATGAGCGATATTTAATGTACATATTGCGAATGTATGAGAGAGAGAGAGAGCCGACGTTGCAGTTCATTTGACTTGTCACATAGAGTATATAGTGTAATTTTTGTACAGAGCAAACAGGTTCGCTCACATCACATCACATCACATCACAATTCACAATTCACATAATCATAATCATAACAATAATAACAATCCACAATCATGCTTGTGGACTTTTGATAGTTACACTCCTGACTCACATTTTTTTTACCATTCACACATGACTACAAACTATCTGTAAACGTAAAGTCAAGTCGAAGAGTGAGAAGTCGAAGTCGAAGTCGAAGTCGACCAGTGACGGTCAAGTTAAACTTGAGCAACAATGAAGAGAGAGAGATTATTTTACTATGTAACTTGACTACAATGAGGATTGCAGTCTATACAGAAAAAGCCAGGAGGCAAAAGCAAAGCTCACATTCATCTACATCTACATCTACATACTTACAGTTAATATGCAACACCACTTTTTACTACAATTTTTAATATTGATATTGACTGTGTGTGTGTGTGTATTTTATATGATGAAGACTCTCACCGAGTCACTGAGTAACGGCTTTTGATTGTGAGTTCTGTGATTCTGATGACTGACGAGTTTCAACATTTGTATAACCAAGTTTTTTTTTTTCCAACCCTCCGAATGTGAATGCGAATGGTCAAATACAGAGATATATGTCGTTCAAAGACGAAGACGAGTGCAGGATTTTAGAGAGATGGTACTTAATAATTTTTGACGTCTTTTCATCTTGGTCTTTATAGTTAAATGTTAAACCCTTTAACTCACTTTATCAACACAATTATGTAATACAAAAATATTTAATAGGGAAAAATATCAATCTTCCATATGTATAAAAAATACATTTGTATATCTTACATTACATATGGTTTGATTGCGAATTGCGAATTGCGAATTCCGACGGAGATTACGGATGATCATGATGATGTTTTTGTAGTAGACGAATTACGGCATTTCCATTTACAATACAGATAAAACTCAATTTTTTTTACTCATCTGATCGTGGTCGTGATCGTGAGTAGAGCAAAAAGGAAAAAGCCATATGAAAATGAATGAATGAGTTTTTTTTAAAAAATATTTTGCTAGTTTAGACCTGACGACGAGATCAGTAGAAGACAGATGAAATTTTTTTTTTTTAGTGCATTCAACAAAGTTAAATGTCAAGTTGTGCAATGGAGCAAATATAGAGCAGGTTCAGGTCATATATTTTCTCATTGTCATCATGCTGACGGAATAATTTCGTATAAAACTGAACGAACGTGAATTCAGAATTGAGACTTGAGAATCACCAATTAAAAATGAGCAATTAAATCTCATGTTAAATGGGATTTATAGCATGCCGTGTAGTAATTAGTTGATTGCAGTTGCATGGCATTTTGCATTTTGCATTGTGTAGCTTGGAATTATTTGCATTTACATTTTTTAAATGTGGATACAGAGAAAAGGACACAGTGGGTGGTTCATTATTATTGCAATTCAATTGACAATGTTATATGTAGTTTTGTTTCATTTGATTGAATTCGTTTTTATGTCATCAATATGACAAGAAATCCGACTTTTAATTTCGTACACACATTTCAATTTTCAATGATAGTGAAATTATTTAAAAATAATTGACTTATCATTTCCCAGTCTTTGTGGTGCATTAATAAATTACGATTTTTGCTGTTTTGCTGTACTTGGACGCCACTCTATAATAATTTCATGGCTACTTTCACCTTTTAGATGTAGTAAAAAAATCCAACAAATATCCTTAACATGCATAAATACAGACATGCAAAATTGCAAGACAAAGGTCAACTCTCATTTCTTTTCATTTTCAGTTTTCCCAATTTCGATTTTCATACAAAATGTTTTGGTTTTATTGAAGTTGACAATTGCTTGCCACTAGCTCTAATGTATTTCTGTAAACGGCGTCGAACTACGCCAAAAAACAGTTTAAGATAATTTTAAGATAATTTTAAGATAATAATCCCAACACACAAAAACAAAAACAAACTTAAATCCAACGGTAATTACTAATTAGTGTTATCACATCTGACCGTAACGAAAAAATCGAAACTCGACAGATAAATATTCTCTACATATTGTGTGTTCAAGTGTGTTGGAAGTTGAGAAAACATTCATTCAAAAGTATAAGTACAATATCAAACGACTCATCGACAGAGTGTTTTTCAATGAAAAAACGCTCACCTATATATAAAATGATGATAAAATGATGAGAGCCTTGAACTTATTACATTTCATTTATGTATACAAGTCCACATTTTCATTTTCTTTTTCTTTTTCTTCTTCTCCATTTTCACATTCAACTTCAACTTTAACTTGAACGAGAGAGAGACTCGACCAAGCAAAACCAGAATTAGAGAGAGAAAAACAGCAAAAGGCAAAATATAATCTTTCATCTCCCGAACAGCCGAACAGCAGCACTTCAAACTTGAAACTTCAAATCAAATCCATTCAAATTCACACAATCAAAAAAATCGAAAATCCTAAACTCTCAAGAACGGTACAAAGATACTTACGAGAAATACTGATACACTGATACTGATATTTGTACTTGTTCTACAAATTACCGTCTCTCCATACAGATAATTTCCAATTGAGTTACGTAACACACCGAGATAAAAATAATTTAACAATCTCTCTAATTGTAAAGATTAAGATACATAAAAACAAATCATGTTGTTTCTGTTTCTGTACCGTGCTATGGGGGAATTCCGAACGCCGCGGAGTAATTCCGAACACCTTAAAACGCCTGTAGCACATTCAAATTTGCAAATATGATATTTTGTGTTGGCTATATGAAAACTACATTAAATTTTCTATCAAATATGCTTTGTTTCCGAAAAATATGCGCCAGTATGTTTCCACAGGAGGATGTTTAAAAAAATCAAAAAAGTGCTACAATTAGCTCTTAAAACGTTTTTGTGGCAACAATTTTTTTTAAATTTTATTTTTTTGACACTTTGTTTTGTTCGTACTATTGATATGTTAAGTATCCTCACGATTGCTCGAAGTTTAATTTCACGAAATTTTTCCCCACGCTATTTCCCATAAGCGTTCGGAATTACCCCGTCCTAATTGCCATTAAATATTTAGAGAACGGTAATAGTTTTAAACGTTTTGCAAAGATTAGCTTATGGAGGAAGTGTTGCACAATCGCTGCACAAAATTTCAGTTCAAAATGTGAAACCATCACAAAGTTCCATGCATTTCCGTTTTGAATTTTTCGAAAAATGTTCGGAATTCCCCCAAAGCACGGTATATATAGCTTGAAAAAAATGGAGAAACTTTTTTTTCGATATCTCCTCCATATATTTACGTTTCAATGTACATATTTGTATGCGTATTTTTCACGAGAGACTCATCCAAGCTTGTTAATCATTGTCGACTGTGTTTGTATTTATAGTTTACAGAGAGTTTCCACATTTCTCCCTCAGTTGAAGTCAAAAAGAAAAAACAAAAGTCCGTGAATTTTTTGAGGTTATCTTCATCTTTTCGCACTATGATTTGACTATTTTTCTTTTTTTTTCTCTCTCTCTCTCTCTCTCTCTTTCGATCTCGTCAGACTTGCTTGCATCGCATCGCATCGTGTCTCGAGTCTCAATGTTTCACATTACCGCACTTGCAGTATTACGTTATTACGTAACACACACAAACGAAGCTAAACTCGTTTTCAGAAAATGAACTGACTATTTATGTACATGTATAAAATCCAGGAGCGGCACCACGTCCGCAACGTTAAGCTACGGGTTTTTTTAATTCGTATCGTCTCGAATATAGTCTCTCGATTGTATTGTACATACAAACACTTGAAGAAAATGAAAACTTGAATGAGCATCAAGAGAAGAAAAAGGAATTAAAACTGCGCATTTACCATTTTTATCTGTATATATTTAATTTCCATACACATTTTTTTTTTCTCCTGGAGTCTGGAAAGGCTGGAAGAAAAAAAAATGAAGAAATAAATTAAATGTGCAATGAGAAAAAATTGTTTTGAAAAATTGAAACGCGAGAATTGAGCGTCAACAAACGGTCGATTAAATATGCAGTTTATAGATATAAAGTTTGCAGTTTGCAATTTGCGTCGTTCATCGTTCGTTCAGCATTACAAAAGTACTATACAATTTATGGGGAAGGCCCTGGATTTTTTTTTATGCTTGGAGCCTCGACAGAAACACTTGGATTTAGATTTATATATGAAATTCCCTCCGATTTTCCTATGCAAATTAACTGCGACTGCGCTTTAACTTGACTTAAATGCGGCATATAGCATATAAAATATAAAATGCTCAAGCGCGTTTGCTTGTCTCCGTGTTGTTTGTCATGTTTGTTTATCACATTTATCAGGCATGAGAAAAAGTACCTCGAGTGATGTTTTAAACTGTCATGTTGCTCTTTGCTGTCTTAAATCCTCAAGTCCTCAAGTACGAAAAATGCCGTGGAAAAAGAAATGAAGCTCGATTGCGATTTTGATTTCGATTGTTCACTGTCTTCTCTGTCTCTCTTTTTCTCTTTTTCTCTTTTTCTCTTTTCTGTGTACTTACTGACAGAGAACACGCAATAAATGTGCATAATTTGAAATGACACATTGTTTTTGTCCAAATAAGCTCAATGCAAAACATCAAACATCAACAGCAACAGTATTTAAATAGAGAGAGAGAGAGAGAGAGAGAGAGAGAGAGAAGTGTTAGGATCTTTAATGGATTTTGTTTGAATGAATTATCTCAAGTACTCGAGTACAAAGAGGAGATGAAATGGAGAGTTTGGTGAGGCGTTTTAGGATTTTAGTATTTCCATCACGATTTGGATATGGAATTTGGAATTTGGAATCTTCCTCAAGTGTGTAAGTTTTACAATCGCAATCGCGAAATTACAGACTGTACACTCTCGATATATTTACGTATAGCCCTTGCAATTGCACACTCTTTCCTCCTTCAACTTTTCCCCCACAGACAGACACACGCTTATGTATCGTATATTTCTTCATTATCGATCGGTGATTTTCTCATCATACATTTTCTATGTGCATAATTTGGATACACTCAAATGATTGTTTTCTATTTCTATAGAATTAATATATTCAAAGGCAAACTATATTTCTATTCCCTTAAGAAGCGAATTTCTTTTGAAATTCAATCGATAATTGTGGTTGGAATTTTGTCCTACTCGTGTGTAAACATCACCTGCAAACCTAAGGGACCCCTGATCTGTCCAATTTTTTAGTTCGGCGTCCAAAGTCCCAAACGATTGACATGTGACATATAAGAAATGGGGAATTATTCGTATATTCGTATTTTCGGATTTTATATTTGGATTTCTGTGAGAGTTGGACGCCGCTCTGAATATTTCTCACAAAGGGACCATGCCAAGTGTAGTTGCTATGATGTTGGGACAGATCCTATAATTCAATTGTTCAATTGTATCTACGATATATGCACAAAAAGTGTGTGAACTTTGGAACTTTCCATCGTTTTGTGGATATTTTGTCGTTGAATCTTTGTTGTCAACTTGTTTTTGGGATTGCGAAATTTTGGATTTGGATTTGAAGCCGTAAATTTACCTATACAATCTATAAACTGATGATGAGGGAGCGTGTGCTTGGCTGTGGATTTTGAATGTGAATAAATGCAGATAGATATCATATCGAGAGAGTCTGTTGTTGATTCTTTGGGTTTGCTATATACGCACATAATGATATCGTGAGACGAACCGGTTTCTCTTCATTATTCATTATCTCTCATCAGTCAAGTCATCGACGAGTGAGTCTACGTAATCATATATAAATATATAATACAGAAACTCACTCATATTCAAATCCTTAATAAATTGTATATTATCTCACCAAAAGACAAAAAAGACAAAGAAAAATAAAAATAAAGCATGTATAGGCAAACCATAATAATAAAATATAAAATAATATAAGATTAACACTAGAATTGGAATATTGGAATTAAAAGGAGTCTCGACAGCCTTGACCGTTCTCTCTCTCTCATTTAGATCACACACACAAGTCACACAGTCACACTCGACTCGAAGCATTTGAATTTGAATTTGAATAAAAATCTATACAAGTGCACAATTTTTATTACGGACTTTGTTTAAGTGCTGCAAAGTCAAAGTCGTTTTTGGCTCGACTCTCTGTTCTTCTTCGTAGTTTACTCTTAGTAGTCATCATGTATAAACCAGATTCTTATTCACTTTTACATTCGCATTTCATTTTTTTTTTTTTTACTTATTCCCAATGTCAATTCCCAATTAATTAGAGTTCAAGTTGTAATTTTCATCGAGATGATGTCGAATCATTTTATTATATATATATCGTATATTTGTATTGACAACAATTTCATCCCCATTTTTCTAGCCTGGACTCTGGAATCTCTCCTTTTATTTACTTTTACTACATAAATTATGAATTTCATTGCACCACTATTCCAGCTAATTCAGTTAATTTATGCAGACATGTCCATTTTTTGTACTCTATTTTTTTTGTATGGAAATGGAAATGAGAGAGGAATTTTGTCGTTTTATTTGTTTTGGTAAAAGTGTGGGAATTTTGGGGGGACCAATAAAACGAGTAAAAAGGTATATAAAAGAAAAGATTGTTTGCTCATGTATAAGCAGTATATTTTTGCATGAGTTGGACGCCGTTTCAAATATTAGGAAAACAATGGACAATGTCTATCCACAAGTTAACAAGAGTCTTTGAATTCGAACAACATTCGAATTTTAAAAAATCTGACTGTATTGATTTCATTACCCAAAAGACTGATGAAATCCTTTATAAAATGTGACTCGTGAAATGATTTCAAATCCCACATCGCCCTCGTCATTTATCTTTTCTTTTATTTCCCTGCCTATACAAAGCAGCACGATTCCCAGCTCCTTTCCCATTTTTTCGCCCACGATTCTCCATTACCAGTTCGTGAACGAACAATTTCGCCTCTCATTTTGTAAAAACTAACACAACGAAAAAACGAAATATCTGTAACATATTTAGTTTCAAAACAAAAACAAACTATTGCTTAAAAGGTAAAAAGTTCAAAAAATTCTTCACTTTTCCATACAATATCATTGGTATGACGAAAATTTCCACTGAAAACCCATAAATAAGACAATAAACCACCATCGAAAAAATTCATCACTGCCCATTTCGTCATATAAGTGTACATAATGAGAATTGCACAGTATAGTTCTCTTCGTCGTCCGTCGTCAGTGTCAATAGCAAAAACGTTTCATCATCTCTTTACTGTAATTACAATTACAGCAAAGAAGCTCAAATTCAAATTCAAATTCTCTATCTGTTACTCATGTTACTCATGTTAGTGAAAAGCCACGACACACACACAACTCACACCAACGTTAATGAACTGAACGTTGCAATTCTTATAGTGATGACGTACGAGTACAGACAGTGGACAATGTAATGCATATATTCATTTGAATTACACTACAGACTACATATATGATTATACAGAGTACGTTTTGCCTTTCTGCCATGTGCTGAATAAGTTTGAGTCTTAGATTGTTGTAGTTGTATCCATAGGTATATATAAAAAAAGGGCTTATGACCGAGCGTCTAGGGCGAAAATCCACAATAATCGTACGTATGTTTGTAGTACACAGAAAGACAAAAAAGATAAAGCAAAGGGGAAAATGCAATATTATACTTACTGCAATGAAAGGGAAAAAAGCACATGGCAATGGCAAACACACACGAAATTATGCTTATTACCTGTGAGAACTTGTACCTCGTTTTATGTACATTGTCGTACATGTAGATATCTGAAGTGTGCGCTTTGTATCTATATTATTATTATTATAGCGTGTATGCTTGAACAATGTCTTGAGGATTGGGGGGAGCTCATTTTCTATATATGTATGTATACAATCTAGAATCGTAATCGTAATGCTCGCATACACATACTCACGATTTTTATTATGACATATCAAATATTAAGTAGATATTTGGTGAATTACGACGACTACAGATATATCGTATCGTAGGTAAGCTATGTGAATGTACATATGTGAAGTTCTGTTTGGGTGAAGGTTTTTCTTTCTCTCTCTCTCTCTCTCTCTTTCTTTCTTATACTTTTGGTTAATGCTTAATGTAATGCAATGCAACGACGAGAGTGCAATTGTGAATTTGCTGGGGTGTAGAATGTGTGTGTGTAGATAGATACAAAATATATAATGAAGGTATAAATGTGATGTGAGTTGGGTTTTTGTTTTGGGGTGAGAGCAATTAATTGTTGTGTTGCGATTTACACACACACACACACACATAGTTTACCCTAGACTTTGCTGATTTTTTCCTCTCTCTATCTCTCTCTCTCTTTCATTTTCTCGCTCTCTTGTTTTTTCGAATGAAATGAATGAGACTATATGACTTTTGCTTTTATTTATTATAGAAATATACATTCTCATAATCAAATGCCACGCAAACCCACGGGGCACATACACATTGCATTGCATTTCATTTCATTTTCAGTTTGGCCGAGAGTTGGTACAAGAGTTTGCTGTGGAATTTTTCAATTTGGGTCCCATTTCTGAATTCTGTATGTACAGTTGTGGAGTGAGTTTTAATTATTGAGAGTGGATTTTGACGTGGGATTCAAATTGTAATTGTGAATTAAAGTGGAATTAAATTAAACTGAGTTTGTGGGACGAGGAGAATTTGCGAAGAATTTTCGGGGAATTCGAGAATATTTTTTGAGAATGTTGGACGCCGTTTGAAATAAATTCAGAGCTGAGAGCCGGACGCGTGAAGAGAGGTTAAATGTCTGTTGAGTGACCAAAAGGGATAGAAAAAGTCCACATTTTTGTTTCTATATACATTCTGTTGTTGTTGACGGTTTCGTTGTTGTTGTTGTGCTGTGACGCTGTGAGTGACCAATGAATTGGTGAAATTGGTTTTTATTTATTGAAGATTTCGCCGACTTCCATTCAAAAATTCGCATCGTTGGACTGGATTGACGAGTGAATTTGACAAAGGAATTTTGCAAAAATAATTGAGAATTGAGAGAAATTGTACACAAAGTGTAGACAAAGTTTGTGTGTACTTGAGATTATGATTTTTGTACTTTCTTTGTCTCAGTCCGACTACAGAATTTTCATCGGTTGAATATATACTTCACACTGGATTTTTTCAATCCAAATATTTGGATTTGAGGAAAACCATCCCAATTTGTTTGCCTATAGATTTCGCTTTCGTAATATACAAATAGAAAAACAACGAAGCCGGTCATATAAAGATCATTTACTCAGCGCGTCCTAAACAGTTGGAGGAATCTCAAAAGCAAATCGTTGAACAGGAATTGTTTGTGGCAAAACGTTTGAGGACTAATAAATTTAAAAACAAAAATGAGGACTTTCCTCGCGCTGGCTGTCATAATTGCCGTAGAGGAATTCCTCGAGTTCCTCGATGCTAAAATGCCCGTTGTTTTGAATATAGTAAAGACTTTAAATTCAACCTAAAACCTAAAACCTAAAAGATGTTGTCAAAATCCTCCTGAAATTGACTCAATCCAAATCCCTATTAAAAAATTAAAAAGAACGTACGTTATCCTCAGAAAAAGTATAAATCATGGGATGAACGCGGGGGAAAAAAACCCCAAAAGCCAAAAGAATCCAGGAGAAAAACTGAAAAACTGTAAGACTTGGACGCCGTTTACTAAACATCTATTGTACAATAGAATTCATAATATGACGCCGCGGTGGAGGGGTCGAATCAATTTGAGAATTTGAGCTTCGATCCAGCAAATATACAAGGGACGACAATTTAGTGGGTAAAGTGGACATTTAACATGCATTTCCACACGTGATATTGACCGCCTGAGCCCGCTCAAAAGTGAGTAGACAAAAAATCCGGTTGAAAATGAGCGTAGGATGCCAAGGTGTCCAAGAAGTAGCCATGGAATTCCACACCATCATTGTCGCTACCAATCAGGAGACAGGAGAAGAGAACACAATCGGACCACTAGACGACGAAGTCACAACAATCACAACAATCATAATAGCAACAATCGCAATAGCAATGGCAGACATGGACAACATCGCTTGTGGTAGATAATTAACTCCGCTCGGTTGTTCCCCGTAAAAATCAAAAATCAAAAATCCCATATCCGAGAATCCAAAACCAATGCCAAAATTGAAACTTGTTTTTTAACTTTCCAACCTGTAGAAATTCAAAATGAGACATTGTTTTGAGGTCTCATTTATAATTGTGTCTGTCATTTAATTTAATTGTATTTAATTATGGTTTTCTTTTGGGGGATTTCAGTTCTAACTTAACGACTGTGTCTGGAGCTGGAACATCTTCAAATTCCAATGGGAATGGAACTCAAGTGACAGCAGAAAACTCAAGTCAAGTGACCTCATCAAATTCAAATCGTCCCAGAGAAGGAAATCCAAGTGAGAACAATGTCAATGCTAATTCAACAACAACAGCTGCAACTTCAACGTCAACGTCAACTTCCGCTTCGAATGGAACCAGCACCAGCTCTACATCCACATCAGCGTCGGTTGGAGCTGGAACTGGAACTGGAGGAGGAAGAATCACGACGTCAACGACTGGAGGACCAACAACGACGACGACAACTGCGGAAAGTCGGAGTAATCGAAATGGTGGGGCTCGAGCTGCAACGACGACGACGACGACCGCGACAACGACGGCGACGACGACTCCTCCAACGGGTAGAACATCCCCGATATTGGGACCTGGAATGAGGATGCCCACTGTTCGTTGGCCACATCGACTCTCCTCTGTTTTAGCACTCATCGGCTGCACTCTTGGACTGAATAATATTTGCCGATTCTCTCTCTTGTCTGTGGAATATGGAGCCAATTTCATTCTTCAATTCCTTTTCCTCTCTATCATTTTCGGCATTCCTCTATTCACTTTCCACATGTCCATTGGGCAGTATTTGTCTTCGGGGATCATCGACATGTGGCGCATCTCTCCCATTTTCCAGGTAAAACAAATCATTAACATTTTTTTTTACATTTTCCCCATCAAATCCCCATCAAATCCCCATAAATACCAATAAAAAGGTCAAAGTCTGCATGATTTCGACGCCGTTCGCCCATTTGCAAGTCCCAACGGGCAAAATTAAAATGCAGGATTTATGGCTGCATTCTTAATTCTGAATTCCAATTATCTTTGGGTGACAATTCAAAGTCTTAATTTAGGTTACTTGATTGTATTTGGCGTGTGAACTTGCCCCCCTCCCCCCCCCAAGCAGGAGAAACTTGACCTCGTTTCTTCATTTGCTCTTGCTCTTGCTCTTGCTGTTTGCGGCGTGGCAAACTTTGACTTTGACTTTTCCATTGTGAATTGTGTGGAAAAGTGTGGGGAATCACAATGAAATTGAATGAAAAAGAGTGTGAACATGTATTTGATGTGATGTTTTTATCCTGGGTATTGTTTTCTATAGGGAATTGGAATAGGTTTGGTGATTTCTCAAGCCATGATAGGGATTTACACGGCGGTCGGCGTGAGTTGGATGTTCATCTACTTTAGGTAACTTCATGCTAATTATTGTAAACATTACTGATGAATTGGAAGGGTATTAATAATATATATGTTCCAGGTCAAATAAAAATAAAAGTTTATTTAATCATCTTCTTTTCGCTTTTATTTTATTTTATTTTATATATAGGGACAGTTTCATCACGAGATTTGATCAGTATCGATGGTCCCGATGTCTACGCGACTACAGAGGTAACGAACCCATTTTTTTCATCATCACATCAAATTATCAAATTATGTATGAGACGGATTCAGTTCAGTTCAGGTCACTAAAGGTCAAGTATATTCCCATCCGAATTAGAAATATTGATAGAATTTCCCAGGATTTTTTTCTGATTTCTGATTTCTGATTTGATATTAGAGATTTGGGACTTGTTAAAATCTTGAAATATCATAATATCATCCGGAAATGAAAAAAACCAAGTATTTACTGTATTTTAATGCGGGTTGGAGAACGTGACCTTTGGTGACCTGGACCATCCGTCTCTATAGTCTCGAAATTCGAGACTTGGCTTCGTTTCACGTTTTGTATACGATTCTTAAGTTTCGCGACGCCAAACGGGCTATAAATATAGAATCTATTTTAACAAATGTAGTTTATTTATAGTTTGTGCTTTGTGCTACATAATAGAATCAATCAATAAAACAAATCCCTTTGTAGTTGATTAATATTCCTCTTTATCTTTATCTTTTGTTATTGTCCTTTCATTGGGTTTGATTTGATGTCGTCCTCGTGTCATCCGTTTTCTTGTTCATTTTCCATTTTTGGCAAACAAAATGTGGAACGGTGATTTTCTTTATAGTCTGTATAGTCTGTCATTTTGATAGCAAAGCCAAAAATAGTACTTAATAATAATTAATAGTGACTAGAGATATTGATCGCCGACCCCGAAAATTACTACACAGAAAGGTCCTTTGATTTTCTCATCAGAGTCTCATAAATCCACAATCTGAAAATACTTCAAAATACAAATATAATCCCAAAGTATTGATTTCGAATTTTCAACATTTTTTGTACAGGAAATATTTTTAAAAAAACAAAATCAAAAGAGAAAACAACTTTCGAGCTTTGTATTTGGATACATTTAAAAAAAAGATGCAAAGTGATTTTGTGTAGTTTGACGCCGGTTGGATGTTACCAGTTGTGACCTACGGTTTTATAATGAAGATTTTGCATTTTTTGTTGCATTTGTGACATTGTGAAAATTTGTTGTGTTCAAATGGATTTTGTTTATTGGAGTTGTTTAAAAATTTGAATGGGATTTCTATATAGACACGGGATGCGATTCTTATTCACCGACGAGTAATCTGACCAACTTTGCCGAGTCCATCCCAGACTATTTCAATGGGGTTGTTTTGCAACGGTCAAGTCCGGATTATCCAACGGCTTCGTCGTTACCAAGCAGCCTTAAATTTACCGTGGCGTGAGTGAAGAATCCTTTCATTTATCTTGATGATTATTACAGCAAAAAAAAAAAGAAAACGGATTGGAAAATTAAGTTTGAATTGTGTTTTTTGGTTTTCAATATAGATTTAATCTAGCGGTCGTTTGGATGTTGGTTTTTGTCTCCTTATCCAAAGGTTTGTCTTTTTATTTGTATTCAATCAACGAATCAAAACCCAACAAAAAATTACTGTTTTTTGTTGTTGGATTAATTTTTCTCAATCAATGTTTGGTGTATTTATTGCATTAATTAACAAAAATACTGGGATTTCTATAGGACTGAAATCATATGGGAAAGTTGTGCACGGTTTTGTACTGATCCCAGTTGCCGCTTTACTCGTTTTAGCTTCAAAAATGGTGGGCCTCGTTCCTGCAGGTAAAAAATCCATTGTCAATTGTTTATGTATATAATTTCCATATTTCTTTCTGTTTTTTGTGTAAATGTGATCCCATTTGATTTGTACATCAAAACTGAAGTCATTTTCTTTAATGTGAAGTGAATCACTTGAATGATTTAGACCAAGCCGGAGCTCTTTTTGGACAAACTGCATGGTCAAACTTTTTCTTCAATAGCCAAGTAAGTTAATGAAAAATAAAATAAACAAATATGCACGTGTGTCCGCAATAAACTTCCATTTGAGATCAAGGAAACCTCAAAGGATTTCTATAAGCGGCGTCCAAGTTGTACAAAAAAAAAGACATTTAATTGTGACATGTGACTATATATTTTCAGACATGGATTGTTGCAGCTCGGGAAGCGTTTTTTACATGGGGTCTTCTCGGGGCTTGTGTCATGCAGGTCACGTCCCACAATAAATTCTCTCACTCGTTGAAAAGTGACGCAGCCATTGTTGTTCTTATTACGTCTTTGTAAGCCCGCCCATCATTTCTGATTTTTCATAAATTAATTCCTATTTTTCACATCTATCGTGATCGTGTAAAATTCAGACATTTCGTGAGTATCTTTTAACTGTATATTTTTGTGCGTGTGTATGTATATTTTGAACAGTGTTCTTCTTCTAAGTGCCTTCCTTGGAAATGCCTGTTACTCAGTTCTACTTTCACATGGCTACTCGTACATTCCCAGCTCATTTGGTATGGAATATGTAATAATTACGATAAATTGGGAAATATAAAAAAAAGAAAACTTTTGGAATTGAAAAGTTTAAAAAAAAACTGCAGTGAGATTCATGTTCTGTGATTTTGATTGGTTTTTTTTTCCATCATTGTTTATATATATAGAGAGTGACAAAACGTACAAATTCCTGTCCAAATCCACCACGAGTTTCCCTTTAACTCCAGAGTCCACAGCCGCCCCAGCATATTACAATCAACACATTTCCTTTCTCATGGGTGTTCGGATTTTAAAACCGGATATGATCGACGGGAATGTGGCGAGCGGTTATCAAGGTAAAATTTACATATACATTACGCGATTTTATACCGTACATATATCAAATAAATGAATTTCAAGGATTTCATGTTCATTTTCTTCTCTTGATATACATTTTGACATTTTTTCGTTTCAGCCCTCCGTCTCGCCACAGAGCTTTTCCCAGCAACAATGTCGCTGCTTGGAAGTCAAGGGTGAGAAAAAAAACTTGTTGTTAAAGTTAAAAGTATTTCCTTTAATTCCGTGTGCACACATTCAGCGATTTTCTTGTTCTTGTTTACATGGAATTACTCACATGGTTTTAAAATTGGGATTTATTTTCCTTTTTTTTTTGATATTATTTCCACAGGCTTTCCCCTTTCTGGACTGTTTTATTTTATTTTACCTTCATTCTCTTTGGAATTGCACAACAGGTAAATGAAACGACTGGGATTAATTAAACTTGGGTTTAGTGGAGCAGAATTTGGGAGATTTTCCGTTCAAGTTGAGCATTAAATAATTCTGAAATGAAACAAACTAATGGATTTTTTTTTCGTTTTCGTGTGTCGTTTTTTTTTTTTTTGTTGAATAGATTGCAATTTGGCATTGTGTAATCCGCGGAGTGATCGCAGTCAAACCCAAAATTTTGTGTTCCTGGGAAATTACAATCACATTTTGTGTGTGTGCGGCGGGTTTCGTTTTAGGATTGCCATTGTGTACAGAGCTCGGGATTTTTATTACTTATTTTATGGACTATGCCATTGGAAGGTTTGTTTTACATTATTCCCCCGTATAATTTTCCATGAAGAAATCCATTCATTTTATGAAAAGTTAAAATTGTAATTGTAATTGTAATTAAAATTTTGACATTTTTGTATAGTGCTTGGTGGATTATGAGTCTATATCTCCTTCAATTAGGTGAGTCGTCCCGTGTGTTCCCTTTGCTCTTACTCCACTGTATTATTTACAATCAAAACTAAAAACATTTCCGTAAACCACATCATAAACAAATTCCAGGCATTGTGTGGTATATAGTTAAGTATTAAAACATTGAACGAGTTTGACGCCGATTACTACTTTTTACAAACTGTCAGCACTATTAAAAAGTAACGTCGCTCCTCCGTTATTATTTCGGAAGATAGAATAATATAATTTTCTAGTTCATTACGTTTAAAAAGTTTCTTTTTAGTAAAATGTAAACTTGCCTGTGCAAATATTTAAACCAGTATTAAAGCAATTAAAATTTATCGGTATAGTCATGTGCGCAATTTGAGTCCACATTGATCAAACGAAAAATCAGTACAGATCGTCTAAGCTATACAAATCAAAAACGACAAATGTTCACACTTTTATTTTTTAATGTGTGTGTATTTTCAGTCGCAGTCTTCATTGTACGAGGAAGTCCGTATAGCGGAGAATGTATAGGTAAGTTATTAGACAACCAACTTTGAATTTAGATTTTTTCGGTGTAGGTATCTACTGTCCATTCATATAAAAATAATTTTTGACTTTTTTGGAGTTGGCACGGGCGACGATGTGATAGTGATGTCCTTGGAATTTGGAAGCCAAACCAAGGTAAAAGCTGTGTCGCTTCCAAATTCCAAGGACATCCCATCATCGCCCGCGCCAACTCTAAAAAAAGTCAAAAATAATTTGTATATGAATGGACAGTGACAGTATATAGCTATAGATTGATTGCAATTATGAGGTAATTTTATAATTTGAATGTTTGAATGTAGTTACCGTGTTGATGACGGGTCAGGGCCGATTGATGAAACTCCTGGCACCTTTAGTCTCCTTCATTTGGAATGTCATCCTCCCCGTCGCCATGCTCGTAAGTTATCACTCCAGCGCATTAGTTCGATACAACATACCTCTATGTCATGGTCTACAATTTAGGCTAAAATTATTTGAGTGGCGTCGAAGCCTTGCAAAAAATGAGTGGGTGTAATGATGTTACACGTGTGAACTGGACTCACTCAAATTTATCGTAAATGATTGAATGTGGTGTAGGTTTTATCCATCGCATCATTCAAGAGTGGGAACATTCGGGAGTTGTATGATTGGAATCCGGGTCATGGTTACGCATTCTGGCCAAGTTGGACCAAGGAAATGGGTTCTTTCCTTCAACTTGTCCCTGTCCTCGCCGTCCCTTTCGTCGCCATCATTCAGAGCTGTCGATACTTGACAAATGGACCTCCGGATATGTTTGATGTAAACTTTTCATTTATTTATTTATTATAATACCATTGAGATAATCCGTATATTTTTTCTCAATCTGTCAATTATTGACATTGTCCTCCAACAACTCCTTTGATCCATCTGAATTGCATTTAAACCTCCATTTTTTAAAAATTCAAATTACAAATTTACAGAGGATGCAGCAGCTATACCGTCCAACTTCTCGTGGTCTCTTTGGTCGAGCTCTGTCCGCTCATCTCAATGGCAATACTCCATTTGCCACAGATCCAGCAACAAACACCACACGGTAAAAAATCCCTCCTTGGAATTATTCAAAATCCTCCATTTTTCTTTGTATGTATATCGATAAAAAAAACATGAGAACTCAACTTCATTTTGGCTTAATTTCGCAAAAAGCAGGTCAGGGGAAAGGTCAGATGAACCACCGCCAAAATACAGTCCCCCGCCTTCCTTTTCAACAGCCACAGGAGCCAAGTAAATTTTTTTTTAATTTTTTTACTTTTAAACTTTTCCCCATTTTCCTCCGGCATTTGTGTAAAAAAACATTCTTTGATTTTCCTTTAATTTGTCTTTGTGTCAATTTCTCCTTCTTTTTGTCATGTATAATATATATAGAATCGCCAAATTCCTGCGGAATAGTTTCCGTCGGAGCATGCGCCGTCTGGGTGGCCCAAGCAGTTCAGTCATGGAACAAAATTTCCCTCCACCTCCGTCCTATCATGACGTCATCCTTGAAATTAATGCACATACCCATCACCAGCCAATACAAGTACAGCAAGTACAACAAACTCAACAACAGCAACAACAGCAACAACAACAACAACCTCAAGTCCCGATCCTCCAAACTCCGCCCACATCCCATGACCCGACAAATCAAAATGACCTCAATGACCCATCATCCTCCTCATTCATATCCAATTCCAAACGGATCTATCAAATCCCACTTAGTCAAACTTTGGGTCGTTCCCTGGGTGAATCCAAAGAGCGTGCAAGTTTGAGACGGATTGCATCAGATATTACACCAAAAGACATTGCTCAACTCCTCCGGACGAGTTTCCGACGCGGAAGTCACCGTCATCGCAATAATAATAATAATAATAATAATCACAATAATAATAATAATGGGGAGGGTGGGAGTTCGATTCCTGATCGCGGCGACTCTATGTCTATTTCTAATTCTCATCCTCATCCAAATCAGACATTCCAGAACAATTTGAACGTACAACATCCAAATTCAAAACATCCCGCGTCCATCCCTTTGTCCAGAACAGTGTCCAGTCCATCGTCGACTTTGAACATTGACTCGGACTTCCTCCGCGTCACCACCAACAATCATCATAATCATAGTCACAATGGACAGCCACAACTGAGTGTCAATGTGAACTTGACCTCACCCAGTTTAGTCCATATAAATTACCCATCATTTTCCACGTCATCTTCCTCCTCTGGAGAGTCTGGGGCCGGAAGTGGAAGTGGAAACGGAAACGGAAATGGAAGGAGAGACAGTCGAAGCAATAATAATAATAATAATAATGATAATAATAATAATAATAATAATAGTAATAATAATAATAGTCATGTGAGGAGTTCATCGAGTGGTTCCGCTTTTATGGGTGGTCATAGTCGAAATCGTGGTCGGAGTGACACCAGTGACTCCCAATTAACTCTCATTAGTCATTCGAGTAGCCAGAATGATTTGTCCAGTACGAATAGTACGATGGACAATGAATCCCTCCAGGATTTCCATCATCTCATGCAACTTCAAATTCAAAATCATCGTCATGGGATTGTGAATCCAAGTTTTCAATTTAGTCATCCACAATCTTCTGCCTTGTCCTCGTCCAACCTCCAGCAGAATCCTCATCAAAATCCAGACTCATCACCCAACCAGTCAGAAGCTTAATCTTAATAATAATAATAATAATAATAATAATTACAATTATTATTATTATGACATAATTCAAACTCTTTAATAATTAACGTATTTTTTTTTTGTTTTTATTATTATTTTTTATTGTACTCTACGTCTTTTTCTGATGGTCAAATTGTCATTGAGATTTGGAGTGGATGAGTTTTCAAGGTTATTTATGAAAACGGACAAAACATTTGTTACAGTACTTTTTAATCTTGATAAATACAGATAGAATTTTAAACTAAATGAATTAATTTTATATTGTAAATATTGAGCATAGGTAATTGTTAGTTTGTTAGTAGTTTCATTAACTTTCACAAAGCTTATAATTTAATAGTACTTAAAAAAATCCAAGGATGTCTACGATCAAGAGTAATAATAATTATTATTATTATTATTATTTTAATTGTGTCAACATTTATTTTTTATGTATGTGATTGCATTTACTTTGAAGTTTGAACTTTGAAATATGATGAAAATGAAAATGCGCGCGCGTCTCTGCTTAAAAGTTCAGAGTTAATTTTTGGTTTTTTAACTCTCTTGTCAGTTAAAATATTTTTTAATTGTATTTGTAGACAACTGAGGATTTTCAAAAGGGATTTCCGAAAATCATCGAAACAAAAAAAGTCACGACGATATAGTTGTTTTGAATATTGGACTTGATTATGTAATAATATTTAAATGTGTAATTAACTTTTGATTTTACTTTGATTCATCTTCAAGAAAATGACAAAATTCTTTGGGAATTGATAAAGCCAAATGTGGAGAGAGTTGTAATTGTTATTATTTTTTAGTATACTGCTGTTATTAATCATCAATTGTCATTATTTTGTATAAAAATCTCCTGTAGTTAGTGACAGTGACGACAGTTATAAATCTCTGACGAGGACAAAGACGCGAATATTCCGAAGACTTTGAATTTGTCGTTTTAGGATTTCCATTAGGTAATAATACTGTAATTATTATTGTAATGTAGAGAATTGATGACAAACAGTTTGGGGAAATGTTTATATAGGACTGCTATAATTTAAATGTAATTAAAAATATATATTAAATGACAGATTGTACACTTACTGATTTACTGATGCTTGTATAACAAATAATTAAAGAAAGAGACGAAGGAGAAGAAAAAAACTGTGACTTTTTTTGGGTACTGTTAGACTTGAATTTTTTGCTGATCTGCTTTCTGTGATAAAAAAAACAAAAATTGTCTTACCTCTAGTAAATATGTATAATGAAACTGTTATTATTGTGTTGAATGTAAAATGTAAAATGTAGAACTAAATTTAACCCCAAAACTCTTTATAATAATAATGAATAATATTGCGTATGTATTTAATTACTGATTATATATGATTAACTACTGTCAATAAGTCCTCTATAATTATTCAGCAGATGTATAGGAAAGTTTTACAAAAAAAAAAGTACCAATATGTATATATAAGTACTTCATTTTCATAAGAGTTTTCAGACCTATTGACCTATTGACTCTCGTCAGTACTTGTAATAAAATAATTAATGTTAACTGATATAGTTATTATGAATTATGAATTAATTAACGATACAAAAAACTCCTTTATTGTACATATAGGCAAATCTAATGATAAGGATAAATCTGCTACTATTAAACTATTAAACTAACAAAGAGATTGTCAGAATTGTGTCTGAGGAGGAACGTAAACAAAATGTGATGAAACTATTATCAACACATTTTTGATTGTCAATAAAAATGCAATAATAATGAAAAATTTAATTGTTTAAATTATTCCGCACATTCTTCGCAATTTCCTATAGAGAGTTAACAAGTACAGTTCGCTTGTGCTCTACAGTGATTTAGGTTTTAAACAATAAAATAAATAAATGCGAAAGTTCAACGCCGTTTAAATCAGTTTCATATAACTCATGAGAGCGTTTGGTTAACAGTTATTATTTGGCAGCCACATTTGGACTGGACAAAATCCAATTTAACACTGTAATACAATCATCAATGGAAGGTCAATTAATTTACATTTATATCCTTGACGCTCGAGTTGGTGCACCTCAAAGCCGAGTTGAGTATACGCATAATATTTTAATGGGGGGAGGGGGGGGGGAAGAAAATGACTGGCTCCAAATGTATGCATTGTCATTACAAATGACAAATTAAAAATTAAATGGAGTATTGTCTATGAGGATTTATTTAAAACAAGACCTTGCCTTTTTGAACAAATGGCCAACTTCTTTTTGGCTCTCCTCTTCATTACGTTGGTTGTCACTCACGTAAGTTTCAGTTTTGTTTCACAAAAAGTTCTCTCCAACTTTTCATTCAAACATTTCACAAATTCTTCCCAATTTCTGGGTGATTTTTACAGCTGCACATGTAAAAAACTAAATGTTACCATTATATAGGAAGTAGTGTAAAATTAGTCTTTTTAAATCTCAAACCCTGTTTACAAAGGCAGACTATAAACAATACACATTTTATTCTGTGTATTTTAATTATTCATAAATCACATATGTGGACAAAGCTAAAAAATCCTTGTGCGTATAGGTTTTTAGTGTCTCATTCAGACGGAATGGCGGTCCCTTTCATCAATCCCAACAACAACATCATCGGAAACTCCGAGTAAAACGTGAGGAAGTGACAGCAGCTAAACCAATGGATCAAATGAACTATGATGAATACAAATGTAATCCACGCATTCTGAGTTCAACACCTGAGGCAGTTATTTTGAATCTGCATCCAAAAGATATTGATCGGCGTCCAAGTTTGACAATTAAAAAAATGGACGGGGTTTTATCCTGGTTTTGAATTTCTCTTGGTATTTATAATTAATTCAATTTTTGACAGACAACTGTGGGGAAGCATTCGATTTAGATGAGGGGCCAGCGTCGTTTGTCACTCCACCCACAAAAACAGGGAAAATCAAAGGAAAGTATGGGGTGGATTTGAATTGTAAATGGAGTATTGTGGTGAGTTTGAATTTTTTCTGGCTCAAAAAACAATTTTGAAGCGCTAATTCAAATTGTTTGATTGATTGATTTGCTTGTTTGTGTTTTTTATATAGGGGAATCGGACTTGTTTCCCTCAGATCAGTTGTGACTATTTCCAGATGCGGAAGTCGACGGGGGCTGCTCGACAGAGTCGCTGAGAATCTCAGATGGTTTAGGCGGTGAGAAGATTATGTGTGGAGAGGATAATTTCTTCAAGACAGCGTACACAACCTCCATTTCCAC
>JAIUND010001792.1:0-30171 GCA_034699125.1 Gisinianus flammeolus | reverse complement strand
CCAGTCCACGATCAATATCAAATCTATCTGCTACCCCTCTGAAGCTTTCTTGGTTTGCTAGAACCCATATAGACAGATTTGTCACAGTTGTGTCACCACAAATAAATTAAAATCATTCAACCGGGTCATTTTGACAGATATGTGCCTAATTTGATTTTATCAAATGTATATGTACCTGCTTTTTTGCATCAATTTTAGTCTTTCCACTTTTTGAATCAGATAATTTGGGGCCAAGAAGATTTATTAGAAACTGTAAAACAATAATTTTAATTAGTATGCACTTGTCCAAAATAGCAAAAAGTTTTACAATTTTATGTTTTTATTCTACGCATTATTATCACGTTAAACTTTACCTCGAATGTTGTTTTTCGTATTCGAAAGTGTTGATGAAAATCCTCACTTGTCATGGACGGCATTTTGATTGACATAAAAAAATCTAAATGTCGGATTTTTCTTCTTTCTTCCTTTTCTAGTTGCTTTAATTCTTGTATTGATATTTCTAAACACTTGGTGTTAAATAAAAACGGTGGTGGGTTGCTATAATGAGACTGCAAAACATTCTTTATATCTATAGTCTCAATTAAAAGAGCTAACGCAGCTTCCATTGTAGTTTTTAAACTTGATAATAATAACTTTATGCAAAAAATTGATGTTTTTATCAAAGGAAATGTTTAGCCTGGTTTGCGCGTTGTTTTATGCCACCTGGTCTGGGCGTAAGTTAGGTTGGATGAGTGGATGGAAAGAATCGAGAATTGTTCGATTCGTTTCCATCAGTCCACATTCGAAATCCAGTTTTCCAGTAAATTACTGGCAGTAATAATGCAATAATAATAATTAGTAGTGCCAAATATAAGTGAGCCCAAGTCCAATAATATAAATTAGGGTAAGCATAAT
Source organism: Gisinianus flammeolus (assembly GCA_034699125.1). Taxonomy (NCBI): domain Eukaryota; kingdom Metazoa; phylum Arthropoda; class Collembola; order Symphypleona; family Katiannidae; genus Gisinianus; species Gisinianus flammeolus. Next base: position 29,277 of record JAIUND010001792.1, on the reverse strand, counting down.
TTTATAGAACTAACAATAAGCCAAATTAATTAAATAATATAATAAATGTAGAGAATATTTTAATAATCATACAAAACAAAAAATAAAACCCGTCGCTTCCAAATAGTGTTTTTTTGGGTACTCAGGCAACTAATTCCATTTCTTTTTCATTCCCGGTTCTCCTATATACTTCTACTTGAAAGTCTTGACCTGATCTAACACAACTTGCTATTATATTTTAAATGCGCAAGCAATTAATAATGTGCAACAGTTCCGAAACTCAAGTACTTACAATTAACGAATTAAATCGACTACACAGATTGCCTGCTAAATCCGCCTCCTCACTTGTTTCTCTCGACAGAATGCTGTAGCTAACTATTTTTCTCTACATAGCCCCACTTTACTTTAAAACAACTTTGGGCACTGCACATTATTGGAATTCCCAAAAAAGTGACTTTTTTAGGGCGCCACCTCCACTCGGTCACAAATCCAGAGGTACTTTCTGTCACACTTGGTCACAAATCGTGAGACTCCCCCTACAACGTATGTACGGTAATGCATTTGATATGGGACCGAGGCCAACTCCTCCCCTCGGTCACAAACAGAAAGGCCCTCCATCCCTTCGGTCGCATTCGGTCACAAATCCAGAGACCCGCACACCCCCCTCCCAACCCTCTGACGTGGATTCCATTAATGGACAGTGCCTTGCCAACATCCCGAAACTCGAATTCTTCTCCTTCTAGCCAATTTGCACTTCAACTATTCGTTTTCAAGATGAATTAATTTGCCCTGAATCGGCTCAGATTCATATTGACTGTTAATCGGACTAACTCCCGTTCTTGCCCCCTCACTTTTACCTAGTCATTTTTTTTTTAAATCACAACTAAAACATAAAAGCCCCGTCGCTTTCAGCCTGATTACGCAATTAAAATAATTCAAAATCAAAAATAAGTCAAATTATGTTGTCAAGTTTCCAAATGACTTTGTTTGTTTTCTTTAAATTTGTCCAAAAGAACTTTTTTAAATAAGTGCCCATTGATTTTCGCCAGATTTTTTTAAAAAAAACTTGCTCATTTGTCACATTTCCTCAGCAACAGGCAATATATTTGCATTTTGGACTCTTTTTGGTACAATAAAAAACAGGAAAATGTCAATGTGGGCCCTTTGGAGGAACATTTTTAAATGTTTGAATAGCCTATTGTTTGTAAAAAATAAAGTAGTAAATGTAAAACTCAAGTCTCTACGACTTATAGTTTTGGAGGAGATAGTGACAACACAGTATGTGTGTAAAGTTAGATCTTGTGCTGGCCAGAACAAATGACACAAACTTAGCCCCATGGGGTCTTGGGGCTACATAAAGATGCAAAGTCTTCATTGGGCATAATAATATGGGTCCGACACGGATTTCAATGCCTTAGAAGTCAAAAAATGAAGATTAGAGGGCATAGCATGTAGTTTTTTGTTGCAAATTATGTTATTAGGTAATTGTTAACGAGTGGAGCAAGCGTTTTGAATTTTCATAGATTGTTTTCTCGGCATAGCTGCATATCAAGAGTATAGTCTATAAAGAGTTTTCAAAGAATCTTAGACGATTCTGCTTGGTAGATGTCCGTATACAGTGCTTGGTAGAAATCAGTGAGGACTGGTTTGGCCAATTTTAAAAAAGTTGAATGTGCGCATAGCTACATATCAAGAGTATAGTCTACAAAGAGTTTTCAAAGAATCTTAGACGATTCTGCTTGGTAGATGTCCGTATACAGTGCTTGGTAGAAATCAGTGCGGACTGGTTTGGCCAATTTTTAAAAAGTTGAGACATTGCGGCGATTAATTGAAGTAATTTAATTAATTAATTGAATTACATCTAATAATATCAATTGAATTCATAGTATAAATAAATGAGCAATAAACTAAACCAAAATCCACAATTCAAAATCCCCCCCAAAAAACTGGCGATTCAATGAAGATGCATTAAATTTATTTCCAATTTTCTTGTTTTAAATACTATAAAATAAAATTCAATGAGCGTAATTTAAATAAAATGTATAGTTAATTGGTTAGTTAGTGAATCGGTCATTACAAACTAAGTCATACGAACGCGGCCGCGATGGCCAGCCCGGGTTTCCCGTGCATTGGTGGGATTTGACTGGAGCAACCAATCCGAAAACGCTGAACAAGACTGGTGAAATAAAGGAAGAGTTGATCTCGGGCAAGTCCTTCCCCCATGCAATTCCGTTTTGCCATAGAAAAGACGACCACATTCTCAAATGCGGACTTGACAGACTTTCCATCCGAATCGAGGAATCCTTCGGGTCGAAAAACCTCCGCGTCGCCCCAAATCTCTGGGTCATTCATGATCCCATATAAATTGGCCATGATGATTGTGTCCTTGGGGTATAAATAACCATGAAAAGATGTGTCCTTGAGGGCTCCATGGCCCAGGCCGAGTGGGGCAATGGAATAATGGCGTCATTGAGGACGGCTTCAGAATAATGGCAATTGGGGCGATCTGACAGGGCGGGAAGACGCGATGAGCCAATCAACTCCTCAATTTCCGCATGCAATTTCTCTTGGATTTCGTGGTGGGTGGCCATGTAAATGAGGAACCAATCGATGGTGACGGAACTCGTTTCCAGCGTGGCCATCAACACGTCGCCCACGACCGTTGAGAACATTTTCTCTTTAATTGCAAAATCCAAAGGCCAACGTTCATCATTCATGATTTTACTTTCTTTGTTTTGAACTCTTCCACCCAAAATATTCTATTCAGAAATCAGAAAATGCTAAAGAAACTCACGTGATTCGTGGAAACTGGAATTTGGGTCGTTTTTGTCAAGTTCCATTTGATCCAGAAAAGCGTCTTTGAGATTTCGAGGTTGACCGGAAATGTGACCAGGAATGAGTGGTTTTTGAAATTCCGACTCGATAAAATCGTAGTTGACGCGATAGCCGGACAAATTCGGTATAAGCGTGGAAATCCAGGGGATAAAAAGCGAGAGCGTAACTATTTATTGGGCTCCTCCTCCTTCCCAATGGAAAATGACATACTTATGGCTCCACCCCTCAAAAACTTACGAGGTTTTGCATGTTAGACGACGATATATTGTCTTTACCCGCGAGTTTCATTTGCCAAACTGATGAGTTTTGGGTCATCGGACTCGAAACGTGAGCCCATGAAAAGACTACACATGACATTGAGTATTGGTACGACGAATTTATGGCCAATCTTGATGGGCTGGACTTGACCCGAACTGGAAATGGAACCCGACCGGATGTCCTCAATCACTTCCCCGATTTCCTTCAAGATTCTCCGTTCCAAACATTTACCCCCCGTGGCAAATGTCTTGAGATTTGATAGTGCAAAATGTCGTTGCTCTCGAACGCGCGCACCGTCCGAGAAAACAATTGCTAAAATCCGCCCAAAAAAATCATCACAAAACCATTGAAACTTTTATTGAAATTTTGTGATATCTTGATTTTCACTGGCTGTCTTCGCCCGTAAAACTCACGCACACAGATGTCCTTGGTTTTTTGCCACGACTCTCGTCCTCATCCGAATAAATATCTTTTCTCACAAAACCAGCTGACTTAATAATTGACTTCACAATAATTCATTTAGATTTTGGCGAACTATATGCAATTATTCTTTTAAAGTAATTTACTTAGCTTCTGTAATCTTTTTTGTCACTGTAAACAACGATTACCGAGGGTTTATAGAAGTTGAGCAAATTGTAAGCACCGCTTACAAGGTAATGTTTTCTCACGATTTTTTATATGTATACATATTTTCCGGATTTACCAATAGTTAAATACGGAGAATATGTCCTTTACTATATTGCTTGTTAATTGTAGCTGTGTCCAAAATTTGACAGTTGATTGAGAGTTAAATGGTTATACCTCATTATGTGTATTGTTGTGGTTCATTTATTTATTGTTGATGTTGTTGTCATCTTGTTTTTTTAAAATATGCTGTTTCATTTCAAAACAAAAGATAAATGTTCGACATAATGTAAAGTAAAACTGAGTAATGTATTTATAATTGGTTTTTTAAATAGGCAATTGGAGATTCCGGCTGAAATGTCAAAAGTTCAATTCGCCATGTCCCGCTCGTCTTTTCCTTTGGATATATTTGAAAAGTCAGTGAATGAAATACCAAATTACGTGGTCATGAAATTTGGAGTTTGTACAGCTGTAAATCTTGACAGAGATACCCAGAGAAAACTTGTGGCGTCCATGGGAAACCGAAGCACTTGGGTGGAGCTTCACTCTCTCTGGGATAAGAAACGGAACTTGAAATACAAAAAAGACAGGGCACTCAAAATATTTAATTCTCGTAATGATACTTTTTTCAAGGAAAGAGTGTCAGGGAAACTCATGAATGTCATAATTGACCCTCAGATACTGAAAGAATGGTACCCGAGTTTCAATTTCACTGGCACACAATTGCAAACTGTTTTTCCAGCTCCATTCTCAATTTCAATTGAAGCCAAAAAATTTCCCAGTAACACATTGCCTTTGCCACAAGTTTTGCCCGTGTCAGCACGACAGTCCGTACAATCCCATAAGGTAAATCTTAAAGCAAAGACGCCGCCAGCTATAAGTCATTCGCCACAGCAGGAACCAGAGGACAGTTGTGATTCCCTTTCTGACACACAACAGTTGGAAAATGAACCCCTACTGTATTTCTCGGACAGATCGGAAGGGGAAGAGGAAACCAGGCTGCCTTCAACGGACCGTCTTTCCCTTCAAATTACATCTATCGATGTGAGTTTGAAAAAATCAGCAAATTCTACAGCCTTGAAGGAACAGAAAAAAGGCAAGATAGAGATACAGTTTCAGGATATTTTCAAGGAAATGGTTGAGTTCAAGGACAAGTTCAAGACCAAGCTAACTGAAATGGGGTTAGAGGTCATCATTCATCCTGAAAATCACCCGGACGGTGTACGAAATATCGTTTTATTCGTGTTTGTTCATCATTGGATTTTCTTAGAGGCAGATTTAGAGTGCCATCGTATTTCAATTCACCATCCAAATCCTTTTTCTACATTTTCGAAATATCTTAGAGAACAAATTGATGATTTTGAAAGCTGGTTGGACTCTAACGCAACACCAATTTGTCGAAAGCGGGACGTTTTTGATGAGAAAGACAAAGCGGATGTTCTTAATCTTAGTTCGGATAGGTTTTGCTTCCATTTACTTCGTTCTCGGTTGGAATGTGGAACAGCCGTTACAAGTAAAATTTGATTTTGATTTGATTTGTAATACATTTTTGTCGGAAGCAATTTCAGGCATTGACTAAATACATTGACATGCCAATTTTGTCAATTAAACGTTCAAATACAACAAATGAATGGAAATAATATTACGCCACACAATTTTGAATGATTTTTAGATTCACCAAGTGAACCCTTTCAAGAGACAGCTTCGACTTCATGCATGCAAGAGTCAGGCGGGAGTCCTGGTATTTCTCCAGGAAATGCAAAAGTTAGGCTCCAATGCTGCTCTTTGTGGTCATCGGATGACAGTAACCTTTTAATTTCCTGTTACGTGTGTAAACGGTCAGTTGAAAATCACGAATTTATTAAACAAATGCTGTTTATAGCATTCACAATACCAACTTATTTATGTGTTAAAAAGCAGTTCTGATGAGTAACGTTTGAAGATTTAATTGCTCATGTTTTATACAGTTTTCATCATGAATCATTTTCAGTCGGTATTGGAACAACAAACGACGGATTTAAATGGGTTTGTACCACTTGTGAATGGAAACTGGAGGAAAATATTGGCAGTCGCGCCGACAACAAGGAAAATTTGCAAAGTATTGAACGTGATGAAGGACCAAGCCAAATTCAAGCCCCGTCGATACCTTACACGAGTCAACAGCAGATGACAAGGCAGTGCTGACAGGAAAAGAAATCTGTGCTGTGTTGGGAATTGCGGAGTCCATTCTTGACTATGCTCCTCCTCTTTCATTTACCGTTGAACTCAGTGTGGATGATGTGCAGAAAATGTTTATTTTCAAAAAATATACAACTTTCTTTCAAAAGGAATACTGGAACGTGAGTTTCAACGCCCGGAAGTGGGCAGGAACGTTGAGCTCTGCAATCTCAAACTCTCAAATCCCGCGCTCCTTTTCAGCAAGCCACTCCCCTTTTCTTAGTCGTGAGCAATGTGAAGTGGAAAGTGATGAAATTTCCCAAAAACCTGTTCCCAATTTTGCCCGAGCGTATGGCCATTGTAGTGGAAACTGTGATATGAAATTCACCGTTATTTCCCCCACAAAACCCGCTGTTGGACAAACGCTGGAATGTGCCTTCTTGAAAAAAGGGGCGTTCCAGCTTGTTCAGACAACGTCCACTGCGCGAGTGCTGAGTGGATTTGAACTTGGAGAAGTGCAACGAGTGCTGAGGGCGTCAAAATCAAACAAAATTTTTCTGGGTCAAATGTCTCACGTTGACGTTCTCAAATTACTCCACCAAAACAAGTTCGTTCAATCTGAATCCGTTTTACGGACAGCTAAATGTGAGGGAAAACTAGTGCAAAGAATTGACAAGAGCGAGGCGGAGGATTTGTCAAAACTTTTAATCAATCAGCTTGAGGAAGTTTATCCATATACTCCATTACCCGGGTACCTGCGTCATTATCAATTTCATCCGTTCCACTATGAGATGTATATGTGGCCTCAAATCAAGTTGACAAATGTGCTGGCTCAAAAAAATGAACTGTGGTTGACAATTGATGCCTCAGGTCGGATGACAAGACTTCCCTGTGAAATGAAGGATCAAAGGAAAGCCGTGTTTCATTACATTGTTGACTGGACAGTTGAAGGAGTTTCTTCCTATACAGTGGCTGAGATGGTCACTTGTAACAACAAGGCTACAAATGTCCGATCCTTCCTCACCCGTGCATTGGACGAGATTAAAAAAGCCGGAACTCCCCTTCGCCGGATCGTCGCCGGAATTACCAGTGATTTTTCAATGGCCCCTATTCATGCTAGCTGTGGATTTGTACCAATCACGTCCTCAATGCCTTTGCCCGTAATATTCAAAAGGACACCAATGTCAATGTCAATTTTAGCCCGAATTTACGAGTCGTGTGACCTTAAGGACTTGGAACGTTGGTCACGATTGGCCATTCTTATTTTGGGGTCAAAATTCATGAATTCTGACGAACTTAATGGATATTTGAATGGAGTTCGAGCCAAAAATCTAGACAATTATGACGAATGGGAAAGTGCAGAAAACATCACAGACTTTGAAGCAGAAGCGGAGGAGGAGGAGCGGGAGGAAAAATACTCCGTGTTGAAGTTCAAAAACCCGTTTTACCATGACTTTTTTTCTCTTCGTCAAAAATTTTGTCCACATTTGCCTTCAAATTTGAGGACCAAAGACGTCGTAGACCCAAATGAGAATCCCAATAATTTACTCAGAAATCCCTTCTACTGTATGGAAATTCTCGATCTCATTGAAAATACCTACATTCCAATGGTCCCCTTCTTTTGTGCGTTCGTTTCTCGACACTGTGGATTTCTTAATTGGTTGCGCAAAACTAATTCTGTGAAATAGGCGTCATTTAATATTAATAAAAACCAATGGCACTTGAGCAGAAATATGCACAATGGTGACTTTGTTCGAGAACATTTTGAACTCATCCGCGGCAAAGTAAAAAATATTATGAGCCAAGTGAAAGGAAATAGGAAAAAGTTGGGAATCCCCATTGTGAGTTTGCGAGTGGCAGACGGAGAAAGTCGGAAAGGAAAAGAGAAAGTCCCAGTCGATTTCAATGAAAGTCACACTGCTGTCGAGGACTGGAAGGGATTGGAGAGCAAGAAATGTAAGCAAAAGTCCCTCAAGCACCTCTCAAATCCAGATCAGTTAAATGAAAATAAATCAAAGATGTCCGAGAAAAATGGAAAAACGGCCACGTCATCCAAACCCAACTCAAAACCAGCAATGGAAGTGACAATCTCAGATTCAGAGGAACAAGTCACCGAGGACATTATTGGCTATAGCAGTTATGGACGGATCCCAAAGAAAATTGTTCGCTGCCTTTTTGAGGGTGATTTATGGCTGCGTTCGGAGCTCTTAGATGCCTATTCCTACATTTTGTGCGACTACTACGACAGTTTACCTTGTACCAAATAGCTCACTCGGAACTCTGGATATTCTAGATTCATAAGCCATTGGAATTCACAATGGAGAAAAAACTGTGGACGCTAAGGCTTTTGAACGCCTGGTGGATGAATCAGACACCATCTTTTTTCCTCTCAATCTCAAAAATATTCATTGGATTTTTACCAAAATCGAAAACATCAGGACGGAAACCAGAAGTATTGTAATAAATGATTCCAAACCCAAAACCCTTTCAAAAAAAGAAATAAACCGCAACATGTCATTGCTAAAAAAACATTTGAATTCACGGTTTGGAAAATCAAAATGGAATCAAACATTTGCCTCAACGGTAAACCAAGAGAACTCATACAATTGTGGGGTTTCAGTTTTGTTCATCATGGAAAATCATGCGACAGGGAATCCGGAGAAGGACTACACCGCTGATGACGTCACAAAATTTCGAATTCAAATTCTGAAACGCATTTTGGACACAGCACCGGAGGGCAAGACAATTTTAAAGCGTTGCAAGACGGACGAAGCTTTGAAAGAATTCGTTCTTTGTAGAGCAGAGAAGTTGTGAAATGATTTTCATTAAATTTGTTTATGCCTTTTTCACTATTTTTTTACAAATTATCAATTGCAAATGAATTAAAATCAAAACTGACCTCCAGTTTTAAATTCGAACGGTTATTGGTTCTTAAATTAAAGGACATTCCAATTCATTTTTCCCACAGCATCCAAAATATAATCACAATACTGTAATGGTTACTGCCTTCACAAGGAGTATGCGCATTTAAAGGTAATTTGAAGTCCTAACAGAAAAACGGGATAACTCAATATTCATCAGCCGTAAAGAATTCTATCCTTAATAATGTCAATTCAAAGGTACAAAAATTCCACTTTCATATCAGTTTAAATTAAAGTACTTCAAATTTACAGCCATCATCAATCTTTTTCAAGTTGCAATATGCTTGCACTTTCATTTTTAACACAATTTAAATATGTAGTCGTCAAAATTTTCATTAGACCGTTCGATCAAAACACATTTTTGTCTCAATTCAATCCTCTTTCGTGTCCAATTCAATTTCCATTTTCTACATAGTTTTTCTCATTTCCTCAAACAACTGCTCGTATTCATCTTTGCGGACATTCAAATTTTTTAAAATTGACCAAACCAGTCCTCACTGATTTCTACCAAGCACTATATACGGACATCTGCCAAGCGGAATCGTCTAAAATTATTTGAAAACTCTTTATACACTATACTCTTGATATGCAGCTATGCGCACACTCAACTTTTTAAAAATTGACCACACCGAGCCGCACTGATTTCGCCCAAGCTCTTTATACAGACATCTGCCAAGCGAAATCGTCTAAGATTATTTGAAAACTCTGTAGACTATACTCTTCATACGCAGCTATGCGCACACTCAACTTTTTCAAAATTTACCAAACCAGTCCGCACTGATTTCTCCCAAGCTCTGTATGCAGCCATCTGCCAAGCAGAATTGTCTAAGATTCTTTGAAAACTCTTTGTAGACTATACTCTTCATACGCATCTATGCGCACTCAACTTTTTCAAAATAGACGAAACCAGTCCGTACTGATTTCTCCCAAGCTCTGTATACGGACATCTGCCAAGCAGAATTGTCTAAGGATTTGACAATGTTCATTTTGAAGTTTACTCTCCATATTTCACTATGCGCAGCAAAGTGGCTTTGAAAATTGAAATTTGAAGGCTGGTGTATGATTTACAACCTGAATTCATTATATGTTTCTAATTTACAGTGGTCAGCCGTTCAAATTTATTTGCCCACCACCATGGCTTTGGAATTCATGTTGTGTGTCTGGTTTCACGCCCGATTAACAATATGGAGCTTGAGCTATCCCCAAGACTCCATGGTACGACGTTGTGGTCATTTGTTCTGGCCAGCACAAGTTTCAACTTTACACACATCAACACAGTTTGATTTTTTGTTGCTTATAGTATAGACAAGTAAAAAAACCCGTCGCTTCCAGCGACCCCAACACAGTATTTTACTCCTCATTCACACAGGCAACAAATTCCATTTCCTTCTCATTCCCTGCTCTACTCTCCTGCTACTACTTAACCCTAGCTATGACAATCCTATTTTGGTTGCTCAAAGTGCAATGTAGTTGCCAATTGGCAACATCCCGAATTTTCAAAAAATCTATATTAAGGGGCAGATTTCCTTCAAAACCAAATTTTACCAAACTTGAAACACCTTTTATAGTATAAATTTGGGCTTGTAAATTGTATATCAGCCCGTAAAAACCTTATTAAAACCTGAAAATCTCAAATTACATCAAAAAGTGCTAAAATGAAGTGGTTTCGTCAAGCAAAATTTTGTATTGCTTGCATTCAAGCGGCCCCTTAATATTTTCCAGTAGTGATCTGGGTTGCCAAGAGAATAGATTTTTGAAATTTTGAATTTTAACATGGCAAATTTTTTCAATGCCTGAGAGTTTAATTGCTCACAATTCAACTATAATTAAATAAAATCTGAAAAATTAGGGTATGTGCAGAATGAAATTCTGTACAAATACCAATGTTTTCAGATTTTTTACTCAAAAATTCTAATAGAAACTAATTCGCTGAAAAGCGGATGTTGCCATTTGGCAACATGATTGTCATAGCTAGGGTTAAATACCTTGACCTGACCCCCACAGGCTATTGTATTTTAAATGCGCAAATAATTAAAACTTTGCATATAGTTCCGGCATTCAAGTACAATTTCTGAACTAAATCGAATACACAGGTCAGAACGTTGTGGTTCACTCTTGCAGCCTCACTTTCTGTTAAAAAAAACTGCCCACACACATCCTAAGATTTGACTTGTATTCCCCTCTCGCTTTTTGCCTCGTCCCCCCCTGTATATACCCGTCCCTAAATTTTGACTTTGCACCCATTACACATTCTTGTTCACTGCCCACCCCCGTTAGTTAGTTTCCCCCTAAACTGTGGTTTCCTATACTGGTAATTTAATTTTCCCCTTTTCTTGGTACAGTACCTTTAATTCAAATTCCCCAGTTTCCTCTTTCTGAATGGGTTTCACTAATTAATTGCCCCATTTAATCTAGTTTCCCCGTTAAACTGCTTCTCCCGCTAATCCTGTTTCTACGCTTTTTTAGCCCTCCTTCCCCCTCAACTTGGTTTCTCTCCGCTTTATCAAAGTTAATTGATTCACATTAATTTATTGGCTGATTCCGTATAGTTAAATTTAAATTCCCAATTTTAATTGGTTTCCCCTCATTACTGGAGTTTAACTGATTCCTCTAAACGGGTTTCTCCGTTTAATCTTTCCCCCCGTTTCTGTCTTTTAATTGGACTTTGTCCCGTTAAATGGCTTCTCTTCTCCCCCTTACTCGTTAAATCAATTCCCTCTCCATTAATTGTTTTCCCGTCGCACAGTGATCTGAATGGGAAAAAAAACGCCATTGCAGAATTCCGTCCCGCTGCGAGCAAGGACGATGCGGACGAGTTTCAGCAGCAAGACAATTAAAATCGTTAATTTTTAACGTCAATTATCAAATGGATCCGCAGCTTGCCGCAGCCAATTTTTATTTGATAATTATCTACTTATCTTGCTGAATGACGCCTTATGCGTTTAGCGAGTGTCGGTGGCTAACTCTTTTTATTTGAATTCAAAGTTTTGTCATTATAGTAATTGGGAGATTAAAACTTTTAAATGCCATAACAGCTATATGGGATTGTGTAAAAAAAATTCCAAATACACGACAAATAGGTATCACACCAATGATAACTGTGAAATGAGTCATTTTTAAAAATATCATAACCGACCGAGCAGTCCAAGGGCGCTTTCTTACAGGGCCCCAGATCACTGTGCGTCGCCAATCCAGTTTTCGCCCGTTAACCCTTTTTATCCCCGATAATTTAATGTAAAATACATTTTTGAGACTTGACTTGATTTGTTGTCAAAGATCTAAATTCTAAATGAGAGTGTTTGTTTTTGAGCAAAAGAATTTTTTCAACCGAAAATCAAATCCCTGTCTGTTTCCACGAACCTATACTCATTTTTAATGAGTCATTTGTTGCATTTCCTTGGCAACAAATATATATATATTTAATTGGACTCATTTTAGTTAAATTAAAAAATGGGCATTTTTAAAAGTGTCCTTAGGAGGGACATTTTTCAACTTTTGATGAGCCTATGTTGTATGAGACAAAAAAGTAGTCCTTACATGTAAAACTCCTAAGTCTCTACGTTCAATTGTTTGGACAGAGTTGAGTCTCACATAAACATATACAATTGTCTGCTTATCCCTGCTAACCTGAGAAAATCTCTACTACGTAGGATATAGGTGGTAGTACGCGGTAAATACAAAAAACGGGTTTTATTGGAATAAAACCGGGTATTAGGGTGGAAGGGGTCACTATAAGTGGCTCCGGTAGGGTTTGGGTGGGGTCGGGTCACAAGGGGTCAGGGAAGGTCAAAGTTTTCAGGCGGTAAATACCCGGGATGACCCTGTAAAAATATGGGACGCGGTAATACGCTGGATCCAGGGTAATACTGCGTACAGTTTTACCCTGGATTGACAAATGATGATGCCTTAGAATTTTTTGTGGGCAATATCCAGTAGAACACTGGATAAATTTTTATTTTTTATGCGGTAGGACGCAGTAAAGTGTCTACCCAGTACTATGTGGTAAAATATGATTTTTTCATGCGATATTTGTGTGGTAATATGCCGTAGAATTTTTATCCAGTTATATGCGGTAGATTCTATAATCATGTATGTTTTTTTATGGAATATGCATATGCAGTTTTTAGCATTTTGAGTGCTTAGCATTAATATAAATAGTATGAAAATTACTCTGCACTGTTTTCAATAAATATTTTTTTGCTCTTGCTTTTTAAATGTGAATAATTGTTTGATATTTATTCATTCTTTTTTTTAATTTACAAGTATTTTATTCATTCATTTAATATTTGTTTGTGCCATGTCGCACGCATGTATTTATTTTATTTTGCATGTGTGAATGTATTTTTGTTTGCATTTTGTATTTGTCTGTTTTTATTTACATGTATCATTGTTTTTTATACTTAAAGTTATCCTTAAAAAATTATAGTCAAACGTAAAACAGAGTGAAAAAGTCAATTCATATTAAAAATGATTGAGACGGTTAAAGTTAAAAAAACTTACCTTTTACTGACGGTTGATGATGACGTGTAGATGCGGCTAATATATAGCAACTTGATTTCCGGTTTCTCCGGTGTCTGGACCTTTTTTGTCCAGTCTGAAAACATCACACATAATAAAACGTAATTTAGCAATCCTTTCTTTATGTTTTATATTATTATTGGGTTTTATGATGGCTTTTTCTCTAATGAAAAAGCCGTCATATATGTTAGAGTTTGAATGAAATATATACTTATTGGAATTGTCGTGAGTGACAATTCCAATAATAATAATAATAACTAAATAGAAACTTACCCGTGTGACGAAGTCAGTTAAATTATCACTGCTTTGCTCTAACTATTTCCTGGGAATGTTTGTTTAGGTTACTTGGCAATGAAATACATGAATTAATTACATATTACTTGATTTTTTATTATGATATTATGAATGGATACATGTATGAGCACAGCAGAAAAGATCAAGACGGAAATTATATGTTGCTGCTTTACCTCTACTTTAACATTACCTGTGCAAAAGTGGAGTGAAATTCTGTTGTCGTCGTCGGCCATCCAAAGTGTTTGAATGAGCGCGGTTAGAGCCCGCTCGAATCGCGTTTCCTCCTTTCTTCTTCTCATTTCTCGGAAAGGAGCCTCACGAGTCGGTAAGCTTAAAATTCTGTGTCTTTTTTTAATTTTGCATTTTATTTAAATTACTAAAACTTAATTTAATTATACATAGCGTTGAGGTTAGGTTATTACATATATGAGGAGTTTTTCTTTAGTGAAAAACTTATCATTTCTAGTAAAAATAGGGATTTGTAAAAAGAAAAGGTGAGGTGTACGGCGGCCATTATGGAAATGAAGCATGGTTTTTGAGACGGGGTTCTTTCTGGGTATTTGTTTCTTTATTAGTATAAATTGCATAATTAGAGGACATACATAATTCGAAAACAAGCCAATTATTTTTTGTGGAGCAATAGCTATTTAAATATGTTTGTTAATAATTATTATAAATAAGTATATTATGAGTACGTAAGTAAATATTGAGATTGATTTTCACAGAGCTTTATAAGTGTTTTCCTTGCAGTAGCCCATATTCTGAGAACTTTATTTAGTTTTTTCTGTATGACAGGAACTACTGTTGGACTGATGTTGCCGACAAAATCCCAAGCGGAAAGCAATCGATTCAAAATAAACATCTAATGGTCGCTATTTTTGGTAAGTATACAAACATTTATTTTTTATTCCCGCTATTCTCAAACACCATATTTTGTAAATACAAAAATTAAACTATGTAAAAATGTTTCTCTTTCTTTATTTTTTTAGATTCTATTCAAGTAATTTTTGGTCAAAAGAAATGCAATCTCCGACAGCCATCTCGAATCTTGGAGCAAGAAATAGATGCAACTCCAGCAGAACAAATAGCCAACAAGAAAAGTGTCCAGAACCCAACAGCCATTTATAAGAACGCAAAACAAATTGTTGTCAATTGGTTCCAAAACTCCAAGAGGCAAACCCTTGGAGACTCTAGGTAATTTTCTTTTTTTTATGATTGAGACTTTCACTTACAAAAGTCTCAATCAATATTTAATCATGTACTTAATGGTGTATTTTATCTCTCCTTTTTCAGTAATAACAGCCAATCGGACATGTCCATTGGGGGTAGTCGGGTGATTCTTCCCCCACGCCTTGGAGATTTTAACCTGGAGGAAAGCATCATCCAAGAGAATCGTACACTGGGGGATGAAGAGAGTCAAGCCATCAATAAGGATTCTCATTTTTTGGACCATCCTCCGGAATTGCCCCAGGAACGAGATATGAAGAACTCGAGATGAAGACGAACTCAAGCCAAATCATCGTGATATGGATATTAATCATGAGGCTGACATCTCCCTCATCGACGAAAAGGGATTTGACTATTCCCTGGGCTCTGAAGAAGAACGAGAAAGAGATAATTTTAATTTCTAATTAAATTATCTATAATTATCCATCTTTTCTCATTTCAAATATACATCATCAATACATGATCAACCTACCCATTTTTTTTCTTTTTTGATTGTTTGTTCTTAAAAAAACAAAAAAATACTACTGATTTATACAAGAATACTACTTATTTATTTTTATTAACAAGTCTGATGATGCCCGCATACCTTGCCACATTGTATATATTTATATACCTAATGTAAACGGGGAAACATATTTATATGATTGATGATAGTAATTTGATATTATTGACATTATGATGATTTGAAGAAATAAATAGACAATATTTTTATTGTTTTTACATAAACCAAATTCACGTGTAAAACTTTCCACCCGAAAGTGGTACAATATAAATTTATTTCCAGCGTAGTACCGGGTAGAAATCTACCGCGTCTTACCGAGTACAAATCTACGGCATAAAACTGCATAGAAATCTACCGCATCATCCAGGGTATAATATGACCCATTTACTGCGTGTCGCAACCTAATTTACCGCCTGGATTTTACCCAATATACCGCGGTATCCAGTGTAAAATCCACGCGGTAAAACGGCCCCTGTACCGCGTACCAGGGCCGAAATCCAGCCTGATTACTGCCAGTAATCAATGCGGTAGAACCCTGGATCCACAACTATTTGCACGCGGTAAATGACCCAATTTACCGCGGTATCCAGGGTAAATTATTTGGTAAATTGTTACCTAATAATATTATAGATATTATATTATAGATATTATAGATATTATAGATATTATAGATATATTTTGGGGTTGATTCAATCTAAAGCTGCTTGTGTTGCTCATATTATTTGAGACGCAATTTGTGGAAATTCGTAATTGTGATAGGGTCACTCTGAGTACTTGCAGCCGCTTTTTACAATGTTTCATGTTCAAAACCAGCTTTCCATACGGACTACAATTGTGTAGTTTTGAACATCATGCAATGAGTCATTGCACATGCTGTCTACAAGACACTCATGATTTCGTGATGTTTTGAAAACATTGTTAGGGATTTCAATAATTAACTAATCCGGCTGCAATTGCAGCCGTGTTGAAGCATAGAAGATTCGTATAGTTGAGCAGTATGCTGACTTCGTTCAAAGTCATTTAATACTCACAATTTGTGAGTTACAATATAGCATTTGAACTCAGAATGGTAATGTCTACCATTTTAAATTAATGCCCTTGTAGTTTTAATTAATCTTATAATTAAATAAATAATTTACATATATATGAGACTGCAGTTATATTTATGGCTTTATGATTTTCGATATATAACCGCTACACAGCTTTTTCGTATTTGTTTTTATATTCCGGAAAGGACCAAATTAAATACTCCGTCAAAAAGACGAGAAAGACGCAACAGGGCAATGAATGATGTTGAATCTTTTCTTTATTTACTTATAAAAGGATTTAAATTGAACTTTGTTCTTAAAATATTACTCGTGTAGATTTCTTATTATTATTTTCCCTTGTGGAAATTAATGTATTATCAAGAGGACATTTGGGATCGACTTGATATCTTGAACTCTGCAATGGAATTGTTCTTGAACATGTAAATTGTCCAAGTCTTGACGATGTGGAATCATCCAAGTAAAACATCGTACGATGTTGGTTTGAGTCCAAGGGCGATTTGCCTGAAGATAAAATTATCTCGTTTGAACTCTAATAATCATATATGTAATATTCATGTAAGTAAATATGTAATAATAATTATTCTTGTATTTTTTAAAAGCAGAACAAAATACCTATACTAATTTGACTCAATATCTATACTGGGAAAAAATATCTGAAAATATTATATTTCTAATATTATGTGTACTTTGACACGACCAAAAAAGTCTTAACTGACTAAATAATTATTCATGTGATATTTCCGAGCAAACCAACAATCATTTTAACTTCCCTTTATCTTGGGATTATAATATTTTGACAATATCATACTTTTTAGTCGAAGACTTTTAAGACTACATTAAATATCCGGGTAATATTTCTTTTAATACATTAAATATCCTGGTAATATTTCTTTTACTACATTAAATATCCGGGTAATATTTCTTTTACTATATTAAATATCCTGGTGATATTTCTTTTACTATATTAAATATCGTGATGATATTTCTTTTACTATATTAAATATGCTGGTGATATTTCTTTTACTATATTAAATATCCTGGTGATATTTCTTTTACTATTTTTCCAATTATCATAATAATATCTCAAAATCGAGGACTCTAAATTAACTCTCACAGGAGATTTACAACATTCAATAATGTTATACTTTGGTCTTGGCCCATTTAAAGTTTACATTTTGTGGAGCTTAAATTTTACATGTACTAAATTTACTTACTTAAACTTACGTACTTACTAGGAGAAAATACTTACTAGAATTAAATAAGTATGTGATTTGTATGTGTTACATTCTTGTACGTAGACTTTCCACAGCAATGGGGCTCCTGGTGGGAGCAAGAGGAACAATCACTAATTTTTTTGGCCTACATTTTCACTTGATGTGCATCGTCATAAAATATTTGTAGATGGGATTTCAGTTGTTGTAACTGAAAAGTGACGTGTCTCTGGGTTTTTGGTATTCTTGTCATGCGATTGTAAATAATATTGAATGAACTTTCGTAATCAAGGTATTTCTGATAATGCGTATTTACTGAATTATTGGATTCTCCAAGGGAAGGATAATGACAAAGTTGACATATTGGCTCTAAATTGGGATGAACGAGTCACGAGAAGCACAGGAATAATCTAGACACTAATCACGGATAGGATTTCTTGGAATTCGGAGGAAACGGATTTGGATTTCCGCACACAATTATTGGATGACAGAACGGCCCCTAATTTTTGTACCGCCGGTATTTTCACATCCATCTTCAGTCATTAATTGAGAGCGGCTCATGAAAACGGAAAATACGTATTTATATTTGTTATTTGTTTCAGTTGCGAAGATCCCAAAATAAAAACTCACTCACAAGTAGCCGCTCACACATTTCCAGTACTTCAAAACTCCAAACACTATTTGTACATTATTATAGAACTAGAGTATAATACCGAATGGCTCATCGGCCGAGGAAAACAACCAGCTAAGTACTAAAAAGTCATTTGTTCTTTTCCCCTCCGTGCCTCGCTCAAAAGGAAACGCGTAGAGAAAGGCAGTCAGAAATAGAGAAAGGGAGAAAGCGAGAGGACGCCGCACTTTTTAGTTGCTCCATAAATTATTACAATCTCAATCGTTGCCAATTTTCAATGTTCAAACAAAATCATGGGAAAATGCGTTTCCGTGCACAATAATGGGTGACTATTTTTTTGATGGCAGGAGGGACGAATTTCCGATGTTGAGATGTGGAGGAGAGTTATCGCTTTGTGATATGGTGGAAGAAAATTTTGTACATTTTTCTGATGCCCAGTTTTATAAAAACCTGTAATTTCTTGACATCCAGAAATCTATTTAAAATGCTAATTGTCGTAATTAATAATTATTTCTGCGGGGGATTAATTATAGTGATGGCGAGGGGGTCAGAAATGAAAAAAAATGTGTTAGAAATGACATGTGGAATTTGTTTTGGGAGGAACTGAACACGTGAGGACATTCGTTATTTGGCATAAACAACCGGGAAACGAGAGAGAGAGAGCGAGCGAGACCTTTCCTCTGATCAAAAAGAGAGTCCTCACATGGTAAACAAATAATCAATGTGCCGCGACCGTGGCCAAGACACTCTGCATGCGAAAATTCAAATTCATTGACATGGTCGCCCAATTCACAATTCTTGTCTTTTTTCGGCCGTCTCAAATTCAATTTTTGGGACAACTGGGAAATGTGACTCGCTGAGTAGGAAAAATGACAGAAAGAAAGTGGAAGTCAGGTGGAACTTGAGGAAAGTGTGATTTTCCAGACAAGTATAAAATACTCACGTGGAGCATATCGAGTTGAAGAGATGCAATATCTCCAATAGTCTGTTAACTGTACTTACATACATGTGTGTATAGGTTTCCAATGGAAACTTTCCATTTCCATTTCATCATAAACACTATAGTTGACTTGAGACGTTCTCTCGCGCACCCCCCCCCCCCCCCATCTCCCCCCAATTTCTTTCTCCTTCAAAACTGTGAGTGTGTGTGTTGGACAGAATTTCATGCGTGTCTAAAAATTGTACTCACTTTAAAAATCTCACATGCTTGTCACATTTTCCCTTTCTATCTCTCTCTTTCTCTCCTATGAATAGCAAACACCATTTGGTTCCTTGAACGCACCGAGCAAGAGAGAGGAAAGGCGAGGAATAATCATGAATGAAGTTAACAATCCTCCTCGTATCTTGGATTACGTATTTACAAACTCATAATTTTATGTTTTATCCCAAATTCCTCACAAACGATACCATTTTTTCCAATTCTACACACAAATTCGAGGGAATTGAAATGGAGATACACCGACTACTTTGCAAATTGAAAATCCCAAATATTTGCATGTGACCATGGAAAATGAGCTCTCTCCCTCTCTTTCTTTCTCTCTCTTTCTGACTTTATACATTTGAAACTCTTTAGGAAAGGACAAGGAAACGAGATCCGTTCACATTCTTTTTTCCCTATTTTAAAGTCAATCATAATTCATTGTCTGCCGTTATTGTAGTTGTTGCTATTTCTATTGCTGGTGCTGGTGCAAGTTAGGGTGTTGAATTAAATTGAGAGGATTCCCAGACAAAGTGAAAGGATAGAAAAAATCGAGTGGAGTGAGGAAAGACATGAAACGCTCTCGATAAAAGATAAAAGATGTGCATCTCGATTGTCGAGATTGTCTCAAATGTATACAAAAAACACGAACTGGAGTTCAATGAAATGATCCAGAGAGAGAACGGCGATGGCCCGATGGGGAAACGTATGGGCTCAAAATACAACAAAAAAATCAAGCGAGTTATTTTTGGTAGGGATGCGACGAAGGAACTGAAACTGAAACTGAACCATCATAATGTACAACTCTTTCTCCGTACTCCCAATCCCAAATTCATCCATGAATCCCAATTTGAATTCAAAACTCGAAACTTGAAACTAACTTATACAAAAAATCAAATCCCATTGAAGACGAAGTAAAGAGCATCCTCAAAATGATGCGAGAGAGAAGGAGAAAAGATAGGAAACAAACAATTTTTAAAATAACATATTAGCACCAGAGAAGTAAAAAGTAGGAAAGAGACGGAGAAAAATGTGGGCTCTCCGAGGCAAAATAGACAAACAACAAGAAAACAAGGAAAAAACTAGGGGAAAATGTATGTACGTATGTACATTGAAGATGTATCTTAGAATCGGGGAGTTTAACAGAGTTTGGAGTTTGGAGTTTGGGGTTTGACAGAGAAAAGACAAAAAAATAAAATAATAAATGGAAGGTTCTGCATTCTTTTCCCATAATTGATGTGATAAAAGCCTTGAACAAAATAAGATTATAAACTACTCTCGACTGCCTCTCTCTCTCCCTCTCTCACTCGCTCTATCTCTCCCTAGCTCTCCTCTGAATGTAGAGTGTGATCTATTACGTGATCTGTAGAGAGAGATACTAAACGTTCCTATATTCCTATATGTATATGCATACTGTGCATACAGAATACAGATCCACAAATCCATAAGTGTTTTACTTGGTGCGTTACTGTTAATGTTTTATCTTAGACGTGTGGGAAGTGCAGAGAAATCAAAGCATTTTATTCCATACAAATATACTTATACTTACCTATATATATACGATACATAGTTTGATATCTCTTGTTGGTACATGGCTGGGGATCCTCCGCCTCCTCTTCCTCTTGCTTGCTCCTCCGTCAGAGATGAGATAATAATAATTGCTATGCTCTGGGGATCTCATCGCGTAATTATATGTGTGATGTGTTATGTGTTATGTGTCTGCTGCTGGATTTGCGTTTGTGGAAATATATTTGGGAATGGAATCCGGGTGCCTGTTGGTTCGGTTCGGTTCGGTTCCTCACATTTCCCCATTTCACAAGATTGCATACTAATAATCATCCCTTGCCACTTCCACTTCCCCTTCCACCCCCACGCCGTCATATATTTAGAATTTAGATGCATCATTCATTATTTACCCGTCTACATTTTTCATTATTATTATAGTTTATAGCTGTCCTTGTTGGCCATTAACAATTATCCATGGAGATTTTTCATCCGCATCCTCATCCAGAAAATTAGACGACTGTCGAAGGGAATTAAAGGGAAATGAATAGGATTCCTTCCTCAACAAAAACAATACCCATGGAATTGATGTAATTTTCTTATAGTCTGACGTGGATAATTTCACTCAAGCAGTCGTTATTGTTGTCGTTCGAGAGACAGACGGAGAGCTTTGGAAATTGGAATGAGTTAAACCTCAAACCTCACCGCAATGGAACTTTCAAATTTGTGGTGTGCCTTCCAGGATTCGTTTGGTGTGTGTTTCACCCGGTGAGTGTGAAGTACTGTGAAGATGCTGATGATGATGACGTGGGAGGAGAAGGAAGTTCACATTTCCTTGATTACAGGTACATTATTTGGGTACATTATTTGGGAATTAGAATGAGAGAGAGAGAGAGATTCATTCATTCATTCATTCTCTTCACCTTTCTTGAGATCCCAGTTGATTAGATTTAGATATGGATTCCATTCCACGTAGATGTAGAATGTAGAGACATTCCTCCTCACGCTAAATTAATTCCTTCCCAATCCCTTAATTAATAGTGAATTCTCTTCCTTTATATTTTACACAGCACTTTACTATACAAATCAAATTTAACAATAAGCTCGAACATTTTTGGATCGATATTGCGAATCATTTAAAGAATCAAGTGTCTTTTCTCAATGTCAATGTCACTAAATTCATTGCTCATTGCGTTTTGACAATTTCATATAAAGTACACCACAAAAAAAATACATACATATTCATTTATATGCTCATATTGCTCATTCCCAAATCCCCAAATCCCAATGTCAGCGTTCCTGTGGCTCTTTAACACAAAACGCTTTTACTTTTATTTGTATATCAATGTTATTGTGCACTTCAGACAGCAAATGTGTTCAATTATAAAAAACGACTTGATTGTCTACACAGATTTTTTTTTTTGCATTCATTGAATTTCGTTGTTGGAGATGACGCAAGTTTGAATATCATTTGTCCAGAACCAGAACCAGAGGAAATACTAAATACTAAATACTAAATACTAAATACATACCCACAGCTGATTTCGACTTGTATCAAAATCAAACATTTATGTTGACTCCAGTACTTATTTATATGTTTTCAACATGACGACACGACAGTATCTTAAGTAAAGCACACATTCGTTTGCTATGCTTTTGAAAATGTTTTCCTTTCACTCCATTCCATTCATTCACTGCTCATATTTTGTGTGTGTGTGTGTGTACAATTTTTTAATATTTTACCATCTGTTGTAGGTAGGTATAGAAAATGGACTAGGAGGAGATGTAAACTCGTTATGTTGTAGATGTGTCTCCTTTCCTTTGCTTTGCTTTGCTACATGTACTTTATTTGAGTTTTATTCCTCGACTTATGTACGCAGATGCTTTGCGGTTGACTTTGCATTTGCATGTCAACAACATTTTCCTATATTCAAAGTTCTCGGCGGAAAACTAAAGCAGTACAGAGGAGGATTCAAATTTGAAGGAATGAAATACATATACAGAGAGAATTCCCACCTGGAACTGAGCAGCATTTAAATGGGAATGAAAAAACGATGAAAACTCATGCAGTATTATGTAAATACACAAATATGGACAAATTTATGTAAAATATATCTCCAACTCAGTCTCACTATGTACATATTTCATGCTTCCTACATATTATTATTACTAGCGTACCACATTGCCAATGCATTCGGAGGAGTTTATCAATTTCAGAGCAGAATGGAAATGGAAATGTACATACACGACGCTTAAATGAGTCTCCATGATAATTTTTATCCCGAGAAGAAACAGAGTCAACTATATCATACATGAATTCCATGCAAAACAAGATGAAACGAGTCGCGAGTGTACATACATATTACGATATGTATAAGAAAAGACAAAGTTAATGACACGGATTGCCTTCCGCTTAAATCAAGTAAGTACTTAAGTAAGTAAGTAAGTAAGTAAGTAAGAGAGTGAGTGAGTGAGTGAGTGAATCGAATGAGGATGGGGAAGAGCAGCCCACACATATTAATCCACCACCAGCTAGTGATCTATATATTTATTATCAAGATAAGGCCGACCAAATGTCAGTTGTGTATTTGTGTCTGTACATGTACACATCTGTAAGTATTCCCAATCTACATGGAGAAAGAGAGAGAGACACTACGAGACTGAAGGTTGAACAAGCCCCAAAGTGTTCCGTATGCCATGAATTCAACTACTTACTATTTATAATTTGTAATGTAACTAATGTACTATGCAGATACGAGAGAGAGAGAGAGAGAGAGAGAGAGAGAGAGAGAGAGAGAGAGAGAGAATGTGTTTGTAGTTAAAGTTAAATGGGAATGTTTGCATATCTACCTCGGAAATTATGAACGCAAAAACCTGGAGATTAAATTAAGTAGTATTTAAAATAGTCGAGTGATGTAGTAGCGAGATATTTTCCTTTATTGTATGCAGCTTCTATAGGTATATCTTCGGATATTCGATCAATATACATACTCTTATCCCATTTCCACTAATGTCTATTCTTCTGTACTTCTGTATGTACATACTTGGTTGACTTGACAAAAGACGAGAGAAACTATGTGTATGCCTATGGGTACAGAATAGTACAGATACATATGTAGATAGATACGATAGATGTAGGAGAAACAACAGAAGGGAAATGAGAGAGAATAGAATATCCAGTCGTTCGTCGTTTGTCGTCGTCGTCGTTTTCTCACATCATAATCCCCAAAGTCATTTGGATTATCAGCCAACAAACAATGATGATGAGGATCGACAGGAGCGTCATTTCATTTCATTCCATTCTTTGTGCGTAAACTCACTCACTTGATTCCATTTGTCATCATCGCCGTGTCTTCTAACTATACCAACTACCAACTGCCAATGAACAACCATCAAATCAAATACCTAACCCAACTGAATTTCCTACCTATACAATAAAACTGGATAGTCAGTGTCTCCTTTTTTTAAACTGAGTATATAGTATAGATACTCATTGTCAGTACAGTAGGTATACCTCATAATAATAGTAATAATAATACATATACCTATATACCCCCTGACTAAATCACATTTCCCAACTCTCTTTCTCTCTTTCTCTCTCCGTCTCTCTCGGAACCCAGAACTTAACAGTCACAATATTGTAGATTGTAGTTAATTACAGAAAATTATTCCACTAGTTTTTTTTAGTAAAGGACAATTTTCAAGTTCAACGTTCAACTTGGCCGACAGAGACAGTTTTGACAGTTTCCAGTGTTCCGATGTTATATATTTCCCCCCTTTGACTGAATTAATACTAATAAGTAATTAGTGAATTAATTAATCCAGATAGTTTTGTAGATAAAAATTAGAAGGGGAAATGGGGAATTCTAAGTTACATTTGAGGGTGGTGATTGTGTGGATTTGTTGGAATTGTGTGGGGATTTCCTCACCCAGAATGATTGAAAAAAATGGGACGATGAATTTGCTGGAATTGGATGAAGCTCTGGATGCTCTCATCGAGAAAATGTTCGGGGATTTTAGTGAATTGGGCCCGGAGGGAATTTGGGAGCCCCGATTTTCTAGTCACACGGGCCATCAAAATGCTCTACATTATTCAAATGAATGGCTCGTTCACATCTTTCAAGGGGAATTCTATGCGGATCAAGTGGCCAATGAAACCGAATATCTCAATCTTGGACAGGTGTGCCATCAATTACCTGAACATTTTCAGCAATTCTCATTATTCATCAAATCATTACAATTAATAATAATAATAATAATAATAATAATGTCAAATTATCAAATAGAAAAAATGTCCAATGCTTTTCACGATGACTTTCACCGCTAAATCTCGAGAATGGCATTTTGAATTTTGCAATTTCTTTGCCAATGATCATTTATGAGTTTATTATTTTCTATAATTTTATAAAGGTGAAAGGTTTCCCCAAGATTTATCGCTTTATCAAAATTGACCATCCGGAATTTCATCACCGAAGTGCCCGAGAACTCACTCAGAAACTTGCGGGACATGAAAAGGTACACTTTTCCTTTCGTTACCAAGATAATGTTTAATAATAATATTATTATTATGACTACAAAAGATTATGTTTATACAACCAAATCTTGATTGACATTTTAATTCATGGTTGACACAGGTGAAATGGGCGGATCAACAAATTAGTAAAACCCGTTCCAAGCGAGATTTGGGGATTCTGTCAAAGATGCTCGGTGATTTTGATCTCTCCAATTTCCTCCATTTGAATTCCAAGGAGATTGATGAGCCCAAAGTGATACAATTTAATGATCCTCTCTGGTACAAAGAATGGTACATGGTAAGGTCGTCTTATTCGTCATTATTATTACAAATATAAGTTATTTATGATAAATATGGGATTATTGTCTATATATATACTTAGGTATTTTATAATATGTACAAATGTTTTTTTGTTTGATATTGATTGTAGCAAGACACGCGTACGAAAGCGAGTTTACCGAGATTGGATTTAAATGTAGTTCCAGTTTTTCAGATGGGAATCACTGGGAAAGGGATTAAAGTTTGCGTTTTGGACGACGGACTGGAGCATAATCATACAGATTTGATACACAATTATGTACGTGGCATAGAATAAGAATTACAATAATTACTACAAAGAGTGCATGAGCATGGAAGGGAATTGACAAAGGATGTAAAATGTAATTAATAATGTGTGTGATTTTGTGGACAGAACCCGAGAATAAGTGGGGATTTGAATGACAATGACGACGACCCCATGCCGGTCTACAACAAGAAACCTCCAAACAGTCACGGAACTCGATGTGCTGGAGAAATTGCCATGATGGCTAACAATTCCAAATGTGGTGTGGGAATCGCTTATGAAGCACAAATCGGAGGTTTGAATCCAATTATCAATACTTTCAAATTACATAATCATAATTTGTCTTGTACATACAATTGCAATAATTAAATTTAAATTAAATGTAGGTACACTTATATTAAGAAGCTTTTTTTTAAACTGTCATGATAATAATTGCTTATTTATAGGAGTTCGAATGTTGGATGGTCCGGTGAGTGATCGAATTGAAGGGCAAGCTTTGTCATTTGCATTGTCAGAGGTTGACATTTACTCTGCCTCATGGGGACCCAGTGACGACGGTACAAACCATTATTCCAAATTATAAATCATCTCATCCCATCCCTATTGAGTATTAATTTACAAATATCATAATATTATATTATAAAAAATATTTCAAGTAATTACAATTAATTATTATCTACAATGATTTTACATAATTAAAATCAATTGATCAATTTGTGGGGACTGATTAGGAGAAACTGTTGAGGGTCCTGGACGTTTGGCCCAAAGGGCTTTTCTAAAAGGAGTGACACAGGTGATTGGAAAACATTCATTTTATTACTAAAACAATTATTAAAATTATTGACTGGGACAAAATGGGTATAATACAAATAACAATAACAAGTAACTAAATTGAGACGCCAACAACTTTTTAGTTTGAAATTAAATTGAGCATCATCGTCAGAGTGGAGAGACTTTTTTTTGTTTGTAAAGTTATGAGTAAACTCTAATAAACCGTTTGCGTATTATATTATAAAATGAAATAACAGTTGATGTAGGCAGAGTTTGAGTAGTTTTGAGATTCCCATTAGTTTCTCTGTCTTCAAGTTTTGATGAAGGATTTTAATTTATTAGCTATAAAGAAACCTCGACAAAGACAAAAAGTGTGTAGACTGTCTGGAGGTATGCATAGTAGTATGCACGGAAATTGTGAAATGTAATCCACAATAGAGAAAGGAGCTGGATTTCATTTACTCCACACCATAACCATGAACTATGACTACTATGTATGAGCAAGAGAGAAAAAGTTAGAAGGAATACATATGAATCATATGATATAAGCAACAAGGAGTGAGTGAGGATGAGGACTCGTGTTTATGTGTCTCCCTGTGTTTTGTTTCATGTTCCTGTGGCTTGTAAAAGTTTCCAAGTTATTACAAACTTTTCCTATCCCCATCCACACACATGTAAACACACAGGCCGAAAGAGAGAAAGGAAGAGTGAAAACATGAAAGGAAGATGCCTTTCAAGAGTTTGATGAAATTCGACCCGCGGGCCAGACTTTACAGTGGGTCAGAAAACATATGGAAAATTGTAATCACGTATGTACTGTATGTACATCATGTGTATGTGTAGTTCTATAGTGTTGAGTTTTGGGTTCAAGTTCAAAGGGAGAGCAACAGTCTGCACCCTCATGGAGAATCTCCATAATAGAATATGCAAAAAGAAAAACTTGTATGAATTTTAAACTAATGAGAAAGAGAGAGAGAGAGAGAGAGAGTTTGAACTGGAGTGCTCCAGACCTAAATTGACATTCTCATATAATTACAATAAAACAAAAGGACAAACCTTATATAATTCAGATGACATCAACATTATTGTCGCTAGTTATTTGTACTTACTTACATTCATGCGGATGAGAATAGTAAATAATATTATGTTACATATAATATGTGCCGTTAAAATGGATTTATTTGATTTTGTTTTATTTCATTTCAGGGTCGGGATGGGAAAGGTGTGATTTACGTGTGGGCATCTGGGAATGGTGGTGCAAATGATGATTGTTGTAGTTGTGACGGATACGCTTCGAATATTTACACGCTGTCGATTGGGAGTGCTTCCGAGTCCGGCTCGTTCCCTTGGTACGGAGAAAAATGTCCATCGACCATGGCTGTCACGTACTCGAGCGGTGCCTACACTGACCAGAAAATTGTGAGTGAACATCTCTCTCTCTCTCTCTCTCTCATCAAATTCTTCAACAGCGAGTTGAAGAATTCTGTTTACCTTTCTTTCCATGTTTATACAAACATTTTCTATTCCCAACTCTTTCCCCTTCTCTCTCTCTCTCTCTCTCTCTCTCTCCCTCTTCTCGTTTCGCTCGGGTGTGGGCAGAGTATCCAGAGTTTCCACAACTTATAAAG
Source organism: Gisinianus flammeolus (assembly GCA_034699125.1). Lineage (NCBI taxonomy): Eukaryota > Metazoa > Arthropoda > Collembola > Symphypleona > Katiannidae > Gisinianus > Gisinianus flammeolus. Next base: position 896 of record JAIUND010001792.1, on the reverse strand, counting down.
AGATTCCCAACATTTTACTCTCGTAGACTTTAAACAAACAAGGTGACGAAAATCGACCTAAGGAGCATCGCATTTGAAATTTTAGCTTCATTTATGTGGGAGCATGTGTGAGTCGGAGTCTCGCTGTGTGTTCTCCATGTAGACATTGCAAGCCACGACAAAGAAAAATACTTTTCCCTTCTTTCTACTCGCAATCCGTTATACACAGATAGACAGACAGACGCACAAACACGAACAGTACAAACAAAATCACAATCAATTTTAAAATTCTTCCCCCGTCTATCCTTTTTTCAAAACTTTATCCTTTTGGGGGGCGAGGTTCTTGATTTTTTTCATTGGAAAAAATTCTCATTATGCATTTCAAATTCTTTGACTCTTTAACATGTATTATACAACAAAACAATTTGCCGGCCTTGCAGTAACACTTACAGCAGCAGACAATGGAATATATAGAATAGAATTTCAAAGAGAGTGACGAGTGAAACAATGCCCACAGACGCAAGTTTAGTGAAAAATCTTTTGTTTTTATTGAGAACTTGGAATTCTTAAAAGAACAAGGAAAATGGGAGATGTAAAAAAGATAAGCAAGAGAATGGAGTTGTACATCGTAAAATGTAGTAGCTTCAAGAGCGATTTGAGTAGTTTTGTAGAAACATGTGTAAAGACTAAAGTATGAAGAAAAAAAGGAAATGAATGAATAAGCTTTCGATAGGTTTCAGTTTGAGTCCACATATGGATTTCTACAGATAGATATATATGTATTCCATATGGAGAGCCAGCTCTATTTTCTTTGTATATCTCTGATCTCCAATTGGAATTATGTACAGGGTGTCCCAAAAGAACAGTAACACTATTTGAAGTAAAATAACTTTTTTTTTTGTGAACCGATTTTGTTG
>JAIUND010001791.1:0-30198 GCA_034699125.1 Gisinianus flammeolus | reverse complement strand
AAAGGCCCATTCAGAAAAATGACCTCCACTACTGAAATCAGCGCAAAAAACTGAGTCTAGTGGGATATATTTCGTCGAAAAACTCGAGGGGCACCCCGTGGGTGTCCATTGTTAGTAAGCAAGATTTAAAAAATGTACAGGCACTCGCCATCTCCGGCTCGTCAAGAGCACGATCGTTTTGGGTACAGAATTCGAAATTGTGGTTTTTATACGAGGCGACAAATTTTGAGGAGAAAAAGTAAAATTGGCTCATTAATTTACAGTTAAAATTGTTGGTGTGTCGTGATTGTGCTGTGATTAGTTATTATTGTAGTTAAATTATTTCAATCGAGACGATCAAGTTAAAAACGAACCATTATTAGTATCATGGCACCACCAAAACCAAAAAATGGAGGAGCCGCGGAAGCAGGTGGAAATCCGCCCGGCTCTGGAAATGTGATTAATTTAATGATGTTAAGTCCTCCACAACTCCAACAATTAAGGCAACAAGTGGAACAAGAATTGCAGTTTTATCAAGATGCTATCATGTCATTGAAAGAAATTCAAGTTAAAATGCAAGATGCTGGAGCAAGTTGTCAGAAGATTAAACAATTAGATGGGAAGAATGATCTCCTTGTCCCAGTAACAGGCTCTGTAAGTTTGTATACATACAAAATATGAATAATAATAATAATAAGTATTGTTTTTCACACATTATGATGATCCCTTCATGATTTCATTTAACTGTTCCTTATTCCTTTCAGATGTTTGTACGTGGTGAATTAGAAGACCGTGAGAATGTTTTAATTGATATTGGAACGGGATACTATGTTGAAAAGGTATAGCAATATGATTTAGTTTATTATAGTTATGTACATTGTTGGTGCATCTGATACACTGCACTGATACACTTTCAATTGGAGGATGAAATTATATTTATTTGATTCTATTTGTTTGTATAGTCCCTATCAGATGCCTGTGACTATTTTAAGAGGAAAGTTGAATTTCTAACTACACAAATAGAAAAGGTTCAGTCTGTTGGCAGAGAAAAATCAAACGTCCGAGCTGGTACTTAATAATATACATTGATAAAACATTCATATTTATACTCTCGGGTTTTCGTTTTTGGAATATGTTTTTTGTTTTATGACTTACATTTGATACGATGTGTATTTTCTTTGTTGTTTTTAGCAATTATGGAAGTTTTGGAAGGGAAACTTCAAGCACAAGCTGCTGCATCTGCTGCTCAACAGAAAAAACCAATTAAAGCTTAAGTACGTTACCTATTTAACAACACTAATTATACGGTATAATGTATACCTAAATATGAATGAATGATTTATTTCCAAGTCGATATTATCTTACAATTTTCACTTGCGTTTTACATCTCTGTTTTACATGATAGTATAATATACTATATTAGAGTTATAAGAAATATAAGAATAAAGCATAACCAACTAAATAACTAATACTGTTGTACTTGATATATGGATATTGAAAATAAGTACATAACATATTTCCTTCCAAAATTCAAGATTAAGCTTAGGTATTTCTATACCTGTTTGATGCATAAGATGATGTATTTTTCACTTGAATCGCATCCAAGCATAAATAATCATTAATAATTAATCATTCTGTATTTTCCAAAGTCTTCATCTTTTTGAAGCTTATATTTTATGGTTAACTGTTCTATTGAAGTTTCGAAGGAATAAAAATATTCGTCACATTTGTGCATACAATGTGATATATTGAAATATATTTAGTTCGATCTTCACTTAAAAACCGACTGCAGTGCAAAAGCGAGTATGTAGTTAGGAAAATAATCGAATTGTATCACTTTATTACACATAATATATATGATATACCTATGAATTAACAGTAGATATTTAATAGTTATTCTTGATTACGGAGTCAGAGGTATGTTGTCATTATATCCCAAAGCCAGTAACGTTTCTCGCCGTATTTTGTCTAGAAAATTGTGAAAAAACAGCATTTTGTCATTCTTAAAAACATATTCCATTCCATTCGAAATAGTTGACAGAGAGTAGACACTTATGTTTCACTTACTAACGATAGTTCTGTGTTTGCGTAATTTACAAGTGAGGTATGCAACAGTTGCTTTTTCACCATGAATTTCCGCCCAATCTTTTAAAATAGCTATAACTGAAATGAAAAAAAAAAAACAAGTCCCATTATAAATTAACTATGTACAATGGACATATATATCTTACAACGACAATGAAATGCACATGGCATATCTGTTGTTTTTTAAATTTTGATTTCAAATACCTTTGTCCGTAAAATTCGACATATTGGAGTACTTGTCGACAGGCACGTTCATGTCCAAGAGAACGAGGAGATATTCCCAACAGTTGTGAAATGTATTTTCATCAAACTCCTTTAAGGCTTCGGCAATAATCTTTTCCATTCCCTGAACTAAAACATTCAAAAATATTATCATTTTTATCATATACTCCTTGTATAAGGTTAAGGTAGTGCGTCGATTCCGGCTGTGGAAATAAATGTATACAGTATGTATAATTGACAGTATTAACTTACTGGGTACGGCAGTCCTTAGATCTGGTTTGTCACATTCGAGACAGTTTTTTTTTTCATGATCATCTAATATCTCAGCCATTTTTCTGTGTGTGCTGTCAACATGCAGTCTATATATATACTTATATAGCGACTTCAGAAATTATTTCAATATAAAATGACACTTGTTTTGATTCAGGTATATCTCTATTTTTTACTCTCCTGTGACGTTTTAATTTACACTTGCTGAAGGGAGTAAACGTTTAAACTAACCTATCTCAATTATTAATTATTATGCAACTTGTATATATGCACCAGAAAATTTTCACCACTACAATAAATACTTTCCTTTATAGTTTCCACCGTATCCACTTTTACTGTACTTTCAATTAACGCTCAAGGATGAGAGCAAACTAAACTGAATATAATACTCGCGTATTGATGTTATATATATGGGACTCTCATCAATAAAGTGAGCAAAGAAGGAGCTATTGTCTGGCAGTAGATAAAAATAACCGGCACTCACAGGCCAGGTATATACTAGTACGTACAGTAACGCCCGCCAATGCGTTGTCATCATGAGAAAATCATGCTGATTGTGTCACCCGTCCACACTATAAATCCCCTTAGAATATACCTAGACATGCGTTATAGTTGTTTATATCCTTAGCAGTTTAGCAGTATCATTTGATGCGGTGCCACTCACTTTGTGTATAACATGAACACGGTACATGCTGTGAAAATAGATGCTGATAAAGTCTCTAAGCATACATGGGGATAGGAGAAAAACAGTGCCATCAAAATAAATTACATCCTTTGGGAAAAAAGGACAAAAACTAATAAATTTTCCAAAATATATATACGACGACTGGGAATATGGGCAAACTGGCAACGACAATTTTGACTTGAGTAGCAGTAACCTTGTCGTCACCTCCTTTTGTCGTATCATATGTCAATATTCCTGTCAATATGTGTCCAACACTCGCTTTTCATTAAAAAAACCTACATGATGTGGACTGTTTTTGTACTCTAACGAGAATCCTTCAATAATCATCATCATTATCAATCATACCATCATTTCATAAACAACACAAAAAATAAAGTGAAACGTGTGTACGATATACATATATGTATGTGTGAAGAATAAACTTTATGGAATCAACTGAAGTGCTAAAGCTATAGCTATATAATTAGGTACGTACTTTTTAATAGCCGTTTTGTTTGTGCATGCATGTGTGTGGCTTCATGGCTTGATTCCAAATCAATATTTGTTTTCCTCATTCAAATGCTCGTTAGTTATTTGCTTTCCAAATTCAAGTACTTGTAAACTACAATTACTTAGTACTGGATAGGTTGTACTTATACCAACTAAAACAAAAGTCATGCCTTTTTTCAATATAGAGTTCACATTTCAGATAATTATATACATCACTTGGGGTAGAGGTGTATAAAAAACGGATTTGCAAGAAATATACGAATATGCATATTGTTGTTTTGTGTTGGATTACAGTGCAATTATCAGAGTAGTCAAGTGTTTTTAATTTGATTACAGTCACAGAGTAGGGCATCGAAATATTGAGTGTTTTTATATATATATAAAATTTATAAATACATGAAATTATCTCATTACACGCTGATGGTTGGTCTATTTTAAAATTAGGTTCCAATGCACTAACGAGTTGTCGTCACGGGCTTGGTATGTAAGTTATATAATTTTTGATTTGTTTAAATATACATTTAGAAAAAATTGTTGATCGTTTGGAGATTAATATAAGTATATATATGGATTAGATATGCTCATGTGCGATTCTATTGGTGTCAGACTTCTATGGGGCAATGAGCCTTTTCTCATCAATTTTCATTTTGTTTCCAATAATCCAAACGATTAAATTGTTTTTGACATGGACCATCCTTCACTTTCCGTAATCCTAGTTTCATTTAAATATTAAATACAATGCACATTTGATTTTTTAGTAAATCAATATAATCATGAATCATTATGATTTTTCTAAATGATTTGGTTTACGTTTCACTTTCTTCTGAGCACAGTCAAATTTGCAAGAGTTTTTGTACGTTATTCCATTACTCGCGCAAATTAGGGATTCAGGCTCAGAATCACATAGGCAGGTCAAATTTGTGTGCTTCACTTCTAATGAGGGACGATCTTTTGCTGGAATTGTAGGAACTGCGTAACTGATCTACAGGCAGGCAGGTCAGGTTAATATGGAAACAAAATAGAATTTTCTAGTTGTATATACAAATTAGATTATATTGAATCGAATTTTTTTATACTTACTCTGCTTGAGGAAGGGAAACCATTTGTACTTGTGATTGTAATGCTTATAGAGAGGAGGAGAATGGAAAACATTATTGTAATAATAAACCTGTACAGAAACGCACTGGTAGGATGGAATTTTTTTTAAAGGATTGCTTAGAATATATGAGCACTATATACGATGTAGAATGTATAGGCACATAATTAAATTCAAATACGTCCCTAGTTCTGTCCTAATCTCGTAAGTTGAGACGGTCTGTTGAAATTCAAAATTGTTTGTGTGCACAGTATCTTCTATATAATAAGGTACATGCTTCGTTAATGATACTCTGACTCATTTCCTCATTTAAATTTATGTTCAAGGTCCCAAAGTAACATCAATTATGATAAGTATAAGACTTGAAATGTCATTTAAAACATAACATTTGTCATAGTTTTTCATTTAAAGTGTAGAATGTTCTTGTGCAACATTTTGGTGCTTTTTATTAAGTTATATAAAACCAAAATAAACAATTTTAGCGAAAACCTTTTGCACCACCAAAGTATATACCTTACTATTTCGTGTGTTCACCTCCATTGCTCATCATTTGTTCAATGCGGGTCTTGAAGCTGGAGGTCAATTTTTGTAAGAGGTCAACAGGAAGTGATTTCCACTTTTTTTTAGAACGAGCCTTTAATTGTTGCCAATTCTTTGGCAGTGGCTCTTCATATGCTGAATTCCTGAATATAGACCATAAATTGTCGATCGGATTCAAATTCGGACTATTTCGATGCCACACCTCCTTTCCCCAGACTTTTCGCTTCCGGTTGCACATTTTTAATTTTTGCCTTTGCTGTATGAGATGGAGCACCATAGTTTTGAAAAACAATATTTTGTCTGCTGGAATATTTTGAGCTTTTCATGCCCTCAAAGTATACTGGAAGGATTTTCTCTTTGCAATAAGGACCATCGACATTTTGAACTTTGAGGGGTAAAGTGCAGTTTAGATACTCCGTCAGCGCAAAATCTCTAACCAACGTCATTCTCATTTAATTTTCGGTAGTAAACGAGGAGGCACGTCTTCTCTTTTGTCCGGCCAGTATCTCTGGTTTTGTGAATGACCATGTAGATCAAGGTTAAGCCGACTTTCATCCGTTTAGAGGACATTTGACCTGAAAAATAACACCTTGCTGATAACTTGTCTGTAGTGAATTTCATGAATTTCTACCATAGAATTATGAAAATTTGTCAAAATTTGTAAATTTTCCATTTTGAGAAATATCACCTTTTTCGTCTGTGAACCAAAACTACCAAATTTTGTTCGATATTTCAAGTTTTTTTTGTAATATTGGATAGACCTGAGTTTTGGCAATCTTCTTGGTCCATTTAAATTCACACTCAATAGTCGGTTCGTGCGTGCCAAACCCGTTTTCGGACGTTCTTTCATCATGAAGAAAAACAGTTGCGACGCTGCTCTCTATCCGCTTATGCGTAAATTACAAATTTGACCCCACTACAACAATCAATAACCCTTGACCTTATTCCCTGTCAACTTTCACGGTTGCAAACCAGCCGTGTCAAAAGTTATGACCTTTTTATGCCGCGCGTCAAAGCTGCACAAGAACTTTCTATACGTACTTTAGTTGATGCGATTGATGAATTCAGCAAATTAAGTTGTACCGGGCCTTTTCACTCATTTTGTGTTCCTATATGTTACGTATATGTATATCTACTTTTTTTATTGTTCCTTTTGCTTATAGTTTTAAAAATAAGTATACTTTTGGATTTATTACAATTGAAATGATACAAAATGCGGACAAGATTTTTATATTTAAATTCTTTGTAAGTAAATAAAGGGTATGTAATAGGAATATGATATTGAAACTCAGTTACGATTATAGGATAATTCAATACACAATTTAAATCATCGTAAAATTTCAAATGTATAGTTTCAGCTTCAAGTTATTTTTAAAATCTCTACATTGCATATTAAAAGTCATGCACAATCTTTTATGCCATAAAATGATTATAATAACAAAATAATCTATTCCTATATAGATTGTAATATATCTGAACATGCACACACATTGGAAAATTTGTATTATATAGGTATAAATGCTATACACAATCTATAATGCACTCATTATATAAGGTTATAATTCTCCATTAAGCAGTAAAAAAAACTTGTAAATTTTCTAAGCATTGGTGGTGGTTCCATTCCCTCCTCCTCCTCCTCCGCTTCCCTCAACTAATGTATCTTCGGAAATGATTTTGATGTCTTTCAACACAAGCTCTTTCTCCTCTGGATGCTGTCATTCATAGGAAGGAACAAATAATAGATATAGATTAAACATTGAAACACAAAAACTGAATACATATTCAAAAATAGATGTAGAGAAATAATACAAAAAGAATCTTACAACATCACTCTGGATTGTCTTATTCATCCTGTTTAATCTTCGCTTTTCCAAGTACTCGTACCGGTGTAGCTCCGGAAATGAAAAGTTGGTCACTCGTGGCAGTTGCTCTCCGGAAGATGAAACGGATAAAAATAAGAGGGTACTCAGAACAAAGGGGAGAGTGAAAACGGGAAGTCTCAACTGGAATACAAATCACATAGTCATATAAGTTACATGCTTCAATTATTCAGTACAAAAACCTATTTCAACAACTTTTGGAGTTATCTGTACTCATCGTTAGGTATTTGATATTATTAAAATTTCTTTTATTCCTGTAGTCAGTATAGTTGTATTCAAATACAACTTCCTCTCATTGTACTTACCGAATGGAAAGAAACTATGAGCGCTTGCTGGATCAAGACCGTGAAGAGAACATTAGCCATGGCTGTCCAGAAACAATGGCAGGTCATGGCTATGAAATATCCCCCGACCGCGGCAGCCGATAGAATCCCATTAAAACCCCAAAGACCAGTGTAGACGGCTGTGTATGGTGCGCTCGTAAAAAAAATTCCTTGGCAAAACCATATCATTTTATTACTTATATACCTCATGGCTTTTGTACATTTAATTTCTCTCTTGTACTATGTATACAAGAGTATGTACAAGGCATTAAAAATGAAAACTTGTACTACGTCCTTTTAATTTGTCATGTTGATAATCGTGTCTCTAAGTATATATACCTGCAATAGATGCCAAAATTGCGCCGACAAGACTAATTAAGGCCATGATGGGTGAGTAAATCATTACAGCAATGTACATGAGAATACTCGAAAAAAGGTCATTGATTCCGTACACTTGGCCCATGGAGAGGAGAATCCCACTGAGAATCTATCGTACAATTTAAATTGAATCACTATATGCATTTTGAACAACATTTGAGAGATAAAATTCCACAAAACATCAAAAACTGGGAAAGAATATATAGTGTGGGTATGTCTATGTATTGTATGTATGTATTATGTATAGGTACATGTAATGACAATGACGTATATGTAGATAAATTGATAGAATACGGAAACGGAAGGATCTTACATTTCCCCAAATGAGTCTATTAGGATCTCGTTCTTCCTCATCATCATCATAGGCATCGATTGAGTCGGCAGTTTCATTGTTCCCGTTATTGATTTCCGTTATGAAAGTGGGTTCAGTGATGCTCATTTCAGATGAGGATCCGCCGCTAGCTTCATCATTCAGTGGTAAACTGTCCGTCACTGTCTCTCGGGTATGTCGACTCAACTCATTGGATGACGTCCTGTTCCCATTGCGCACAGCCTCACTAACGCCCGTCTCGTTCTGCCCAGTGGGTCCAGGTCCAGGAATGGGTGGCATCAAACAGGTGAATAGAAGAAGGGCCACCACGTTGAATGGAAATGTCAAACATGGTAAGGATAATTTGTACGATGAGAGCAAGTTTGATAGTGCGGACGTGATGAACACACTGTGCATGAACAATCCCAACGGAAAAGAAACACATTTACAAATATTTGTATTGTTTATGCTCACGATCACAGGTTTAAATATATATATATTTGAACAATTAAATCAACGGTAAATATTTAAACATGTTATTTTTAGAGGTTTCCAGACTTTTTAAATACTGCATCTTAAAATTCCAATATGTCATTATGTATATATAAGTACATATGTCGTTATCTGTATATAGACTTTAACCTTTTCAAAGAAACGGTTCAAATGTTTGCATATTCTGAGTGTGTACTATCTCAAGTGTCTAAATTGTAATTGTACCGTGATTTTATCTGGAATTTCTGGACTGTATATACGATAGTAACAATAAAACGTTTTCTCTTCGTGTTGACATTAAATCCACATCATGTTAAATGATTATGCTTTCAAGTCAACCACAAGACAGAATTGTACAATGTCTTAAATCATCTTCTGAAATTTATGACTTTGACAGTCATATTGTGAACGTCTACTCCATTCATTTCCTAACGTATATTTACACAACATGTTTTTTTGTATACATGCTTTGAAAATTCCTTGAGCTTTTATTGTGACTACTTCATTTTCATTTTACATTTTATGGACTGTTCACATTTATGAGATGAGATGATGAGAAAAGAAAATGAGAAGGAAAATCCAGGTGCAAGATGCCACCCCGTATATATTTAAAAAAAAAAACGTAATCTAAATCTCCCCTCCGAACAAAAAATATTTTGGTCGAGTAAAAAGGGACAAGTTTAACAAAGTTAATCTTTAGAAAATAAACTTTGGCTGCATATAGTTTATAAACGGGTACATACAATCCGGGTTTATATACATGAAGGAATTTCAATTCTAGAGTCCACACAATAAATCAAATTTCAAAATTAATCACAAATCAAATTAAAAAATTAAATTATATATACCTGAAAATTGAGCCAATCACGATAAAGAGCCATAATTTTGGAGGGGGTTCTTCGCCGAAAGTTGGATGCCAAAGTGACATTGTCACAGAGCCAATGAGAACAGCATTATATGTGGTCAGTCCAGATTTTATAAGATGTGTTTCTTGTTTCATCAGCTGGTTTTTTTTATTTCATTTAATTTAAAAAAAGGAAACATTATTTCATAGTCTGTAGACCTGGAAAATGCTCATGAAATACTAGTAAACACATAAGCCGCATACTCATGCATCCTCAAGAGTTTGCCTATTTTTTATACCTCATTATATAGAGAGAGAACAGAGAACGTATATACCTACCTAAATGAGTCGAGTTAATTCTAAATATATACACTTCAAGTACATATTAAACTATGCAGGTCTGTCTTATGTCATATTAAAAATCTCAACAAAAATACATATACATTTTGTTGAATGCGGTTTACTGAGACTTTTATGCCTAACCAAATTTCAAAAATATATACTACACATTTTTCATGTACGACATGCATATACATAGGTATTCGTAAGAAATAATAAAAAAAACCTCAAAGATACACATAGAAGATCAACTAACAATGAATTAGTTAAAGCTAAACCACACTCAAGTGTGGTTCACAAAAGGCAAATAATTACATAGCAATATTTCAGGTCATGTCCTGTTCTTGAATTTTAAAATTAAATGCCAAGGCCTTTAGACAAAAAGTCTTCATATAATATGTACATACTGCAACCGCAATAAGGTTATAGAAGAAGAAGTTCTCAAGTTGACGTAAATTGCATACTGATAAAACTTGTAGACAAACTATAAAATAGATCAGTGCTGGCCTTTTTATGTACTTATATGTACATGTAGAAGTTTCCTATGCTCCTCAGTTTGATTCTTATAAAACCCCAAAACATTCAATAGCCTGAAAATTCTACGGAGGTAAGTAGTGGATGTGCATTACAATAATGAGAATGTACGGGTAAAATGTATCGTAGTTGTTGAACTATAAAAACTCTCTGTATGGATACATGTTATTAGTTATTATCTTGATAAATTATGTGCCAATGTGATTTATTACCAAAGCGGTGATGATTGCTGTAGACGCTGCAACTGCTGAAGCTAATCCGACAATTGGATCCGCCCACGAGAGAGCTATCAGAATGATTAAGCCTGTCAATGGGTTGTTCGCAAAAACCACCTGCAGTGAAAAACGTCACAAGTCAAAAAAATTAATCATCTTCGGCTAAACAAATATCGATATTGAAAGATGTAGATGTTATCTTTTTGACTGTGTGTATGTGTTTGTGTATTATATTTATAGACAACACAAACACACATATCATACACAGGTTCAGATTTACAAATATATACATATGCTGAAGCTATATGTAATTGAATCCTCGCATCTTCGAGTCTGAAATTTGTAGCTCGTAATGCAGTCAGCAGTGTATACTCGTATATGTGCGTACTGTTTTTTTTTTTCATTTTTGATTATTTTACACGCGGCATTCCAAAGATTTATCATTATTCATCTTGGTATTTCCTATTGTTATTATACATATCTAGTTCGTTAGCATTAGCGTTAAAAATTAGAATTGTTCATGAATGAGTACACAAATTTTTACTTATAGAGGTATAATATACGGATGAAAAATTGTTTGTGTAAAGGAAAACTGGAATTAAATCAAATCAATCAATGAGTTGTCAGTCAGAAATTCAAGCCTCCAAAAGTAAATTACGTCTTATTCTTCCCTTTGACTTCTATCTATAGAGAGTAGAGGCTCTCTCATAATAGTTAAATCATGTCTTGTACATTTCTATTATGTAAACTTGTACTCGTCCACTTTCTGCTCCCATCATATTTGATCATATACCTAGACATTTTGAAAATAAACTCGAATTTTCACCCTTTCATCATAATGCGTGTGTGTGTGTTTGTGTTATTCAATATGTTGAGAATCAACCTTCATCGTCCAGTGTTTCCTTCATCAAGGCTGAAACTGAGAACTCATATCCCCTTTGTCATTCCTTACATTACATAATAATAATAACATTTGTTCAATAGCTATCAAAATCAAATGTAACATTGTATTCACAGGTTAAGAAACCTTTTTTAGTTAAGCCTTCATAGCTTTGAGGCTCAAAGTTTGAGCTTGTCATATAAAAGACTGTCGTAAACTATTTACCTAACACTTAAAATGAAAACTTTCTCGAGTTACATGACATTTTTGTTTTCCATAAATATAGGCTTGAATGGTTTTCTAAAGGGAAAAGGTGTATGTGTCACCTCAACTGGATACATATGTACACACTTTGGCTTTGTTTTAAGTGCTAAATCATTCAAAAAAAAAATTCACTCAGCAATACAAGTCTCTTATCTAATGAGCTCAAAAGGAGTAGTAAATAGAAATGACATGGAGTATTTACAATATCGCTTAAATATGTATAATTATTATTAGTTTCAAATCAAAGTTTGGTGATCAAACCTGTGAGAAACCACGGAAGAACGCATTGAGGAATTTCGGGAATAGCCATCCGATCCCATATTTTGAGTCCAGAAAATTATTTACAGCTTTACAATCTCCGATATATGGGATGAGCGGATTTCTCTGAAAATTAAAATAAAGGTATTTTTGTCTTTTAGCAAGGCTTTGTACATATATATATGTATGAGTTCATGAAAGCTTTGCCATTTTACGTACACGGAAATGTGTATACCTACATATGTAGGTATGTGGATTTTGAAAAACGGTCAGGTACAAACGATTTCATAATTATGAATGTACTGGGAAAATGTAGGATTGACTAACAACTGAACAATTAAATGTTCACACCGTGATACCAAAAAGAAAAAGAAAAAAGAAGCCCCATCTCTAGAGTCCAGGCATTTAAAATTCAGAGATGAAAATTAATACAACAGGTGTGTCAATTTCTTTTTACGGTTCCAGTATACAACTAAAACATAGTTTTTAACTGCATTCAACGGCAAGTAACAACAGAGTACATGTAACAGACAGATTGATACGACAAACATTTCTTTTGTACACACATTTGAATAGCAAGTGTGATTATTTTTTTGAATATTTGGTTTCCTAATGAGGTGAAAATGAGTATCTCAAGACATTTTCAAACATGTGAGATTGTGAGAGTGAAACACTTTTTCTCATTTCATCTTGATGTTGCGTATATATAGTATTATCCAAAGGGAACTTATTACACATAGAAGAAATACGTGTTCCATGGTATTATCATAATGTCCAGCTGTAGGTAATAATAAGTAAGTAGGGAGTATAATGAAGCTACTACTTGACTTTTTAACGGCAAGTCCCACAAGCATACGCACAGTATGTACAACATTTACATTGTACATAAGCAGCTAACAATAAGTAGTTGAGAGGATTAAGAAGAAAGTGCTTTCACTGTTCGTGTAGTCATGTGTGGACACTTTTTCTTGTTTGGGGCCTAAATCTAGTATCTAGTTTTGGCTTCATAAGTAATCTTCCCATAATATTAAATAAACACTGTAAAAAAATAAATAAGTACATACTGCAATACTTTGAGACACCAGCCAAGAGTGATTCAAGCTGGACATAAAGACATATATATATATAAATATATAATATATAAATATGTATACCCAATTCGTGTGTACCACTCTATAGCTTCGAGTTTCGACTGCAAAAGAACTACAATTCCTTGCCATTGCGTATGCACATATATATCATATTTGAATATTGTAGATTTGTTTTCATATTATTAGTAACTGCAACACGTTGATCGTCGACAATCAAATAATGCATCTTGTCTAATCCCTTCACTCGCCATATCTCAACGGCATAAGGTCTTGGCTGGGCAAGTTTGTATTCGTGTTTGACATAATGATTTTTTATTGTTGCAGGATGGCCCTTGGGCCACAGCCCTTTATTTTGTATTAACATTTTTCTATATGTTGGCTTTGGTTGAGCCGGTTGAGCGTTTTTTTTGTCTCGGCTTTAAATGTGGTACTTGATCAGGATGCGAGGATGAGAGAAGAGAGAGAGAAAAAAATAGGAAAGAGAGAGAGAGAGAGAAAAAGAGAATACAGGTGCATTGTTGCATCCAGATTTTTTTCCCTCCTTCACCGATCTTTGTGTTCTAAAAAAAACTTTCTGGTCCTAGCTATATAGTCAACAGGGATTCTATATATACGAGTACATTGACTGTATACATAGATATTCTGTTGGACTGGAAGATAAAAAGTATGTACATACATTACATACACTGTTGTGCATGTGTGTATTATATACACACATGCACAACAGTGTACAAAAGAGACGATGGGCGATCATTCTTTGCTTGAGGGCTCCTTCCCCTTCGCATGTCATACTATATGTACCAGTATCAAGTATGTATGTACATTTGAGTAAGAATTCTCATTTTGGTAGTTGTATGGTGTATTAGAGACTATAGTAAATAGTAAATAGTAGGTAGTAGGTACTACGAACGAGGGCACACATCAGATATCTAAACTTGTCCATAGGTTTTTCTCTCTGTAGTCTGTATCCCGCCGCATCCACCACCATCAAACATCTAGGGAGCTTCACAGTAATAGTCACTGACAAATTATCTAGCACCAAGAAATATTTTCGTCCTATCAGTCCAAGCACTTTGATTCTGAGAAAAGTATCCAACATTAGCGTTTTACACCAATCCCAAAAGAATGAGAGAGAGAGAGAGAGAGAGAGATGCTCACGATGACTATGACTAAACAAGATTTCCTTCTGTCTGGATTCAAGAATGAACAGGCAGAACAATTTTTTTTTCTCAATTTCATTTCTCTCGAAATATACGAGGATTGATGTATTATATAATATCCAAAGGGAAAACAAGATATGTATAGTTAGAAAATAATACAAAAAATGTATTGACCGGATTGGGCATGCTTTTTTTTCTTGCATTTTACTTTTTGCGTGTAAATCCTAAATAAATTACACAAGATTTACGAATGGATAAATGGCAATAAACTGTGAATTTTATAGTTACGTGAATTTTCAGACTACCTATATTCTAATGTTTTTATAATTAGTACAAGAAATATACCGAGGTACATGAAAAAATACCATGTGTATGTACGCATTTGTAGACAAATAAAACCTTGAATTAGGTGGATTTATCGCCTTGCAGTGAGCGCAACATTCCTGTACATTAATATGTATATATATAAACACACATGAAATAAAAGACTGATTTTAATATTATGTACATTTCCTATTTTTTTAACTGATTTAATTTTCTTTCGTACCTACGTATATGCATGTCCTACTTTACTTGTACCTACTGTAGTATGATGAGAGGAACAAGTCAAATGAAGAGTTGCATATAGAATTGAATATGAAAAATGGTGCAGTCACTTTTTTTACATTGTAATGAGATGCAGAGACACAACTGGCTACCGGTTAATTGCTACTGAAATACTGAAAATGGAAATGAGCAACTAGAGGAGAGACGATACTATTCATTTATTTAGTTCAATACTTCGAATATATAGGAAATCAATAGACGACTATAGGAATTATTATACATCATGATGCAGTTATGCATTAAGTAAAAACTAATGAAAGATGGAAGAAATGGCGTTTACCGGAGTACGGAATCTCCTTGGTTTGTTTGGCTGATAGGATTCGCTCATTTTGTATATATCCTTTTTCTCCGGTTTAAACACTTGTCAATGTGTCGGAAAAACAATGCACACGCAACTTTTAACCAGATGTAATTTTCACAAAACTATATAAAGCACTTTGACCTGTTGCTAAACATCCATAGAGATTTTTTTATGTTTTTAAGGAATTAATGGACTTTAATGAAGAACTTATTTATTTACTTGCTGGTCACTTTAGAATTTGTCAAATTGCTCAAAAATTTTCCAATTCTTCGTGCAGATATTTAAGTACTTGTCCATAATGTCCATACAGTTTTTAATGACGCTTCTTGGCACACTAACACTAAAGTTACACGAATGTCTCTGAAAATTTGAGATTATATTGCAATGATTTATTTTGTATTTTCAAATATAGTTATACAGAGCCTTACGTTTTAAGACTATAATCCATGGAGAATTCGTGAGGGAAAGAGCTGTGGCTGTCACGCTGTCACTGTGTCGCTTCACTTTGGATCTGGGTAATGTGAAGATTAAGAGGATGATTATATTATGAGGAAAGTCTAAGAAACGTACGAGGAACGGATGAAGGACAGAAAGATGAACCGAGGGGACGACAACGACCAACGAAAGTGAAGACTGAAATTGAAACCACACAGTGAAGGAAGTTAAAAAGAAGCTATTGAGTCTATGGAGATGGCCGTGTGTTATTTTGTAAGACTGAGATAAAGTACCTCTGCATCTACACTCCTACTCTTGTTGTTGTTCGTCGTTTTGTATATGCGTGAGGCTTGTTGGCTCTCTGGACTTTTTAGCTTGGTAGTTGGTAGTTGATGTATATTTATGTATCGTATATCGTATGTATAGAGAATTCAAATACTGCTGGAAAAACCTTTAGCCTCATCCATGCGTGTACAGTGTACATATTATACTTATAGTATTTGTGTTTGAGGGACTGCTGAACGACCCTTAAAACTTCATATATCTATATATATAAAAATACATGCTACTCTCATCTTTCAGAATTTTCAGATGTAATCTATTATGCGTCCTAATTCCTAATACTGGACCACAGTTTTTTTTCGAGGGCTTTCGTTACAGCTCATGTATTGGTATAAGTACACATGATTTAATATGTATCCCTATATATAAGTACATTGTTGGATTTCCTTGGATTTATACCAAAAAAGGTACTTTGGGTTTAAGGCTCAGGGAATAGAAGACACAGCAACAAAACTATGGTTACAGCTACACAACAGAGGAAGTATGCAGAGTATGCACTATGCACCAATGTGATGTATCATCATCACCAGACATTGCCTTTTGCTTATATAATATATAGTAAAGGTTACTTCATTTACTTCACAACATCTTCACAACTGTTACAGTGAACTGTGTGCCAGGGGTGACGTGATACATATAGTTTACACTTGTCATGTTGATGGATTTGTTGTGTCCTATTATGCAACGAGTTTTCAGGACGCATACAAATGTAGTCAATTAATTGCATTATTCTGTAATGTTTTTAAAAATATCTATGTATAACCGATAATGTAGAAAGCCAGCGCATGCAGATATTTACATTTATATTTTATAGGAAGTTGTCGCTGGCGGTTGGTATTTTTATCTAAAGTCTTTAACCGAAAATCCGTTTCATTGAAAAAAACATGATAAATATGACAGTTCTTTGTAACTGTATACCTATAGTATTTGCAGGTTGTGATTGTTGTGAATGATGGTGTTGGGGATCATTATGATTTAAATTATTCAGTAATACAGTGAGAAGTCAGAACTCATACGGCGTGAAAAAAGGAAGAATATGCTTGCTTGCAAGTACATCAATTGGATTTAACTATAGTACATAGTAATGTCATGAAAACAGTTTTCAAAATAAATTAATTAATCGAGACAAAATATACAGAAAAATCAAATTAAAGGCTTTTTATTTGAACACGCACTTATGGGACTTTAAATTGTACAACATTTGAGTTAGGTTACCTAACTTAGATATCCCTATAGTAAAAATGAAGGTAAGTATGTACATATTTCCCATTCTACTCGCAATCAGTTCCACACATCTATTATCTATATGATTAATTTTATGATATTTATTTACATACATAGCTGAAATAAATTTAGCACTTTCTAGTATTACTTTGTTGAAGATGTCTAATTAAACAATTTGATTCAGTCCTTATTTTTTCACACTCTCTGCTTCTTCTACTTCTGCACCTCCTGTGAGACGTTTCACATTTTTCTGGCAATATCGAAACAGCTGTAAATAAACAATAATATTCATCAATTTACAACTGTCTATGTTGTATATATTTTACGAACAACGAATTTAATGACATAACCAAACTTTGAATATATTATTGTTCTCACCTTAAACAATTGCATATTTTCTCGCTCCCAAGGTTGAACAAGTCTTCTATCATATGTTATCTGCAACCATACCAGATGAATTCCAACAATAAATAAACCACAGTTGAAGTAATATTTATTTCTTATAAAAAACTGTGTGAATCTTCCCATTGTATCGTCCCTACAAATTAAAATGAAATTAAAAAATCAACATGTTATTTCAAATGCTATATATATCTATATAGGCGGTATCTAATACATTTTACTGGAACCTTATTTACTTACTTTTAATGAGACAAGTGAGCATTTATGTACCCCACTCAGATATTGACCTGTCAAAGATCAATGTGTTTTCGATTTTGAGTAAACTTAACTTGAGAAAAAGTGTTTTATTGCAACTTCAATTGCAATAAAATTTCTCAATTTGATTTGATTTTTTCACTTTTTAAAATAGGCGCGGGTGAGCAGTGAAATCCATTTCATGAAATTTTTAATAAATTTTAAAGTTGGTTTGCTAAACCGTGTCCTTATTTTGAAGCAGTCAAGTTGTTTCATACATGTCAAAAAAGTCAGCTGAACTACTTACACACCACTGAGCTATATATGCATAGGTCACAATTTTATACGGCAATTTTTACTTCCCCCACAATATCAAATTCATCTACATTTAGGTTTCCTTAAAATATAATCGTCAATATAATTAATTATTTGTGTTAACTATTGATTATCATTTTATTGCGTCTCTCTCATCATGTAAGTCCACAAGTAATTTATTCAAACATTAGTATCTTATTTTATGAATTAAAACTTGAATATATATAAGAATAAAATACCATAATTGTTGCTGCTAATAATCTGCTATATACTCGTTCACTCGTCACTCGAGTCGTGGGAGAAAGAAAGGTTTTGTTTTTGTAATTTTTTGTGCAATTAAATGGAGAAAAAATATAAAACATCTCATGACGTCAAGTCGACGCTAAGCCATGTTGTAATAATTGTAACAATTGTGGTCATTGTTTATGTAGACTTTGCAAGTAAATATCTACTCACATTTTTGTCCGTATCAGAGGAAAAATTTGTCGTAAATTATAAATTTTTTTAACTAGGTCAATCCGTATATTTCTTACCTGCGTAAATGTTTCTACACAATTGGATATCACGATCATCTCGTCATTGTGATAAAATTGGAAGAGTAAAAAAGCTTTTCAAGAATCCTCAACTTTTCCGAGTCCAATCTCGTCACATCGTCGCCATGAATGATCATCGTGAACCAGTAGTCCTCAACATTTACGACATGGTATGATTCGTATTTTACTCAAATTTGGCAATTAATTATATTTGACAAAACATTTTATTTCTGTTTACTAATTTATTTAAATCTCTTTTTCCAGTACTGGACGAATAATTATACTTCAGCATTGGGTTTGGGTGTGTTTCATTCGGGTTTGGAAGTTTTTGAAACCGAATATGCTTATGGGGGTCATCAATTTCCATTTTCTGGAGTATTTGGTAAGTGTGCAAGCATGCACTTTATGTCATTGACATGACCTCATTAGCTGTATGAAAATTTCAACTTGTTTATTGTTTTGTTTAGAAATTACTCCAAAGGATTCAGAGGATTTAGGAGACCATTATAAGTACAAGTACGTATATAATAATTTAATAATTTATAGTATCTACATGATATTTCAGACATTCTTTCTTCGTAATATGAGCCTCATATATTTATTATTTTATAGAGAGTCTATACCACTTGGTTATACGAGCTTCACACGGTGAGTGAGTGAGTGCCTTCGACCTCGGAGGACATTCTTTTATTTATTTTATCCATTTTATTGTTTATTCTGTGAATTCGCTTACACACTACCTGCTATATTGTATTGCTGTATTGCAGACAAGAGGTTCAACAAGCTGTGTCGCACTTGGGTCGAGACTTTAAAGGAAATACTTATCATTTGATGAACAAAAACTGCAATCATTTTGCTTCTGAACTAGCATTGGTATGATTCGATATGGTTTCAATATAATCTTATACATTTAGTAGATTGTGGAAAAAATTAAGAAGAGAATTTATTCAGTTGAGGGTTTTGTTTTCTGTTTTTTTATTCTTAGTTACTTTGTGGAAGAGAGATCCCAGGTTGGGTGAACCGTCTAGCGTACATGAGCACGTGTGTTCCATTTCTTGAAAAATGTTTACCTCGAGAGTGGTTGACTCCAAGCGCATTAGAAGAATCTGTCAAGCAAACAAATAGTAAGGATTCGACAAATGGAAACTATCGACATAATTCCGATTCTGATTCAGCTTCCCTGTCCAGAAAAGGGAGCACACAAGGACTTTTAAAGTCTTCAAGGCTGTCTTCATAGCATCTAACCCGGTACGATAAATTTTCTCCTGCGGCTTTACGCTTACCAATAATTTCCAAAATATAACAGCAAAAAAAACACAAACGTCTATGTACATACTACTTTCTTGCACTAATACCAAAATTTCTATATACATATATCTAAAATAATAAGTTAAGTAAATAAACAAACTTTTAAGTCTATAGATGTATAATCAAAGGTTCTACATACAAATACAAAAATTAAAGTAATTTAAATTACTAAAAACAGACGACCTTTTCTAATATCTGTAAAATGTTATCTATAACCAAATACAAATGAACTCATCTTCACCGGATGTGTATTTCAATTTCACAAGAGTTTGCATGTTACTTAAAATATAAAACCTGCTCGACATGCAAAAACAATGATACTGACAAGTGAGTTTTGATGATTTCTCTTGTCCTTATACCCAATGAAATTATATTGCCTATAATGTGATGACGACGACATAAATAGTGTTTGTCGTATTGAGTATAAGATCCCACTAATTTTATACTACTTGTGTAGTATACTCAACGTATAATTCTTGCCACAATCGTCAATTTCTTCTTGATCAATTGCCGTTTTTGGAATGCAAAAGAAATATGACAGAAATCACAATATATTGCAAGGTATAGAAAGTAGTGAGAATCCTAAGTGAAATTGACTTGATAACACTGAAGTATTAGCAATTATTGTAGAAATTAACATCGACAGTTTTTGAGTTTTTAAAAACCGTGTCATTTAGACAAAACTTACCTATACGTTTTTAATTACATCTAGCATTTAATTAACTAGTTATCTAATTCTAATTTTAAATCCTGCAAGAACGGGAAAGTTGAATTCTAAATGTTGATTATTTTAAATGCAATGCCAACAAGTTAAATATAGTGGTGAAAAAGTAATCGCTATGAACGAGAATTACTTCCACAATTACAAGCCTTAAATCTTACCGTCTTCAGATTTACTTAAATATTAAATCCCAATTTGAATCGCTATAAATATAATTTACCAAACAAGAAAATTTTTACGGTTCTCGCGGTTTTTCAAAACGAATGTCAGCCAAAGTGCTGACCTTTTTGAATTATAAAATTGCAGTGACCTCGTGCCACTAAATTAGCAATTAATTTCTGTCACATTTACAGTCAATTTGCACAGTCATTGAAACTTTTCCCAAGAAAAATTTTCTTTGTCACTTTTTTCTGCTATTTGATAATTCTATGCGTTATGTCAACACTGTTGACTCAACAGTATATACATCAGTACTACAGAATGCGCTTTTTTATTTGATCTTATGAATATATATATAGCCAAAATCTTGCCCTAAGTATAAACTTGACACTCTCGTCAGTTTCGACCCAGTTAAAACTTGAAATTTATAATAAGTACTGGTGAAAAGTGTGAAAACAGACTTTATCTTGTAGATGATTACTGTCAAAAGCGTTCAAAGTTGAAAACATTATATAAATCCTATAAATGTGAAAACTTGAAAGGGTACCTGGCCCATGTCAAATAAAAGTTATAATGATAAATCCTATAAATGCGAACCTGTGAATATCCTCTCTTTTAAAATATTAGTTTAGATTTACTGTACTTACGCTTTTAGTTATTACATGATAATACTAAACCTTAAATTATTATGCACTGAAAAATACTCTGAAAAAAATAATCCAAACCACGTTATATTAAATGTAATCATTAAAAAAATTACAAAATGAATGCCTTCTCTATTCAATTTTAATTTCCAATATCCAGTAACTGGATTCCAGTTTTTTTAAAAATTAAGACAACTATTAATACACATAGGTATACCTAAACCTAAGTAAAATAATGATCATCACAATCACAAGTGTAATGATGAAGATATAAACCAAAACTATGAAGTATACAAGATAATTTCTTGTGTACTTTCATGTGAATACTTATATACTAATGATTTTAAATTGAGTATTAAATAAGTTGAAGGAAACGACAAATATAAATTATAGTACGTATTTGGATAATCACGCATTTAAACGTACATACATTAAAGTATTATAAATTATAATATTTATGATAGTATTTACTCACAAATCTAAAACTTTAATGTGTATAGATTTCTTATTGAAGAAAAGTTGTTTCGTACTTCGTATATGATGTGTTGTATTATAATATAATGATTAAATTACAGGTACAGGAATGTGAATTATTTAATTTTAATGTTGTCATATGTTATTTCAAATCAAGAATTTGTACAGTAAATAAGTATAATGTGTATACCAAACCGTATTGTATATGTTTGGGTTTTTCCGATTTACTTGTACATTAACGAGTAAATTAAATTATGATGATTTGTCATTTATGAAGTAGTATATGTATAGAGTAGAGACTAGTATGTACTATAATAGAAGTGTATTATGTATTATATTTCCCATTTCCCCCGGTTTCGCATCTCCAAATAAAAATAAAATAATACCGACAGAAAGTGGGCATTGAATGCTCTAGAAAAGCTTATCTGATTTCTGATTGTAAAATGATAAAAGAGTTGAGCTATATACTAAATTATGAATGAAAAATAATAAACAAATCATGATTTATTACACTATATTCAAAAGGTAAATGTGTGTCTACTATTGTCTATACTGTAGTACAACATCTTGTTCGTCCTTCTCTGTCGATGGACAGCATTGTACTCGTGTGTATAATTTACGGTAATCCCACACATTCTTTATATCTGTGGGGGCTCTCTGTCTTATTTACGGCTATATACTGAATTTCAATTTTGGTAAAAATAAAACAAAACAATATATGGAATTCGAAATATTGAAAATCTAATCTAATCGTTACTACAAAAGATCTGAATGATTTTTGAACTCGCCAAAAATTACAAATAAAAACGTTGAATGAGACACGTAATCATATATTTTTCAGTTTGTATATTTATTCATTATAATTTGTAGCTGTTTATTTTCTTGTTCTTTCTGCATGCATTTTACGAAGATGATTTTTGTCAGTAAATATGTATATACAATGTATACATGACGATCAAAAAGGTACTGGAAAGTAAAAATGTACTAGTCAATGGACATACTTAGATACTTAACATTGCTGAGTTAGCATTAACATACACCAAAATTCTACGTTTTGTCCTACAGAAGTGAATATGCCATATCCCTTTAGTATAAATCAATCCGAATCAATTGCCCACTTTTTCTCTTTTCCAAATATTACACAGGATAAAGTATATAAATGTGAACGGGGTACAAAGAGTAGGCATTTTTCGTAATCAGGACATGTAAAACATAATGTACTTAGATATATATTTACAAACACTATATACATATATATAGTTTCAGTGGAATTGGAAATATCTTCAAAGCATCCAACAGTATACATTGCTCCATATATACAACTTAATTTTCATATTGCATATACACACATACACGGCAAAATATTAAGAAAACTAACACTACACAATAGTATTATAATGTATAATGGTTTATTATAGATATTACATATTAATCATCATCATTATTATTACTATGCTATAGATTTAGAATGTAGACCTCACTCAAAAGAATTTAAATTAACCAGCAAATCCGTATGTATTCAAAGGAAAAAATTTTCCTCCTAAGCTATTTAGAGCAATTTAATTTATAAAATTAGACAGGTATTCGCAATTAATTACATTCTCCCCACTAAATACCAATAAGATAGACAAATTATTGTCTTCCAATTTCAACTATAGACTAATAATGTATATGTAGGTCTTAGGTATATTTAGAGATTATATTATGCACTAATGTTTACGTATACATAATAAAATAAATTATCATAACAAATGAACTACATTACCTTATTATTATTATGGTACTAGAGTAGTAGTAAGTCAGATCAAGAGCGTATCACATGTGACATTCGTATTATACCATTATTTAGTTTAATAATTATAATTATTAGTCTACCGTACGACCATACAATAATATTACCAGTAGCTTAGTTTGATTTTGAAAATCTGATCAATTCAACAGGAAAAGTATAATCACTAACATTATCACAACGCAGTACAACTTACAGGTTGAAAGTTGTGGAAAATCTTATTATTTCGTAGCTCTCAATATATAGTGTACAGATATACAAAACATTCCTTAAAAGCTTCAGAAAGTTGAAAGTTTGTAGGAAAATTTTAGTGGGATGTAACATAATTTTTCGGTGTATCGTTTTGTTCCTCATGAATATTCTGCTAAACATAGAGCATGATTGATATACTACATAATTTTTCGGTGTATCGTTTTGTTCCTCATGAATATTCTGCTAAACATAGAGCATGATTGATATACTACATAATTTTATTAGTTATATTTAAAAATATGTTTCACTTTGGCTTCAATTTCATGTACATTGGGTAAAAAACATAATACCAACCTGTGTGAACATAAGCGAATCTGATCGACATAGCGTGTATACGTCACCCGGTAAACACTGAACTGTAATATCATGGATATGCAGGGCTCCATATAACACTTTTAAGGCAAAACACATCTAGGATTAATTCGCTCAAATTGACCATCAAAAACTTTCTAGTGCAATTAAAATCTGTCCTATACTAAGTACGCGGAACGTTAAGAAAAATAAATTAAGATTTCTGTATCCGTACTGGTATTAAAATGTTTAAAATTCTATACTCATATTTACTTCACGGGATGATCCCATCAACTGATGTACTGGCAAACAAGGTGCAATTTGATGCCGTAAATCATAAAAAAAATCATGTAATATTACACAGCTTATCCAAAATCCAGCTTCCACTACTTTAATTCCTACAGTTTCTTCTAACATTTATTTTACTAACTAGCTCGTACAGAGAGGAAGAAAGGCAAAAAGAAAAAAGAATATTGTTATCTGCATTACTGATTTTGGACCCAACTGATTTTTACAACTTATAATAATACATTTTATGTACATAGATAAATGGACTAACTCCAATACGCAAACGACTACGATTAAATTGCGAAAGATTACAACAGTAATAAAAATACTAAAACGTTTAACTTACACGTGAATATTACAACTACAATGACCGCACACACTACAGAAATTATATTGAATATATATATATATAGTAAAATAAATGAATGTATTTTCGGAGCGGAATGGCACTAATTACTGTATATGTATGATGTATTCAAGTATTTCACGCCTTATCTTTTCGATTGTAGAATAGGATGTAACCAGCGGATGTAGAGACATTCTGAGGCTTTATAATCTGGACTTCTTGGTCATCGAATTTCGCCCAACTTCTAAAATTATTAGAAAGAAGGCCATTTCAAAATATTGAAGTTTTCAACAGTCAACATTGTCAACAATTAATAGAACTGGAACTGGAACTAACAGATTAGAGCAATAATAAATCCATGGAAAAATATTAAAATTGACTCACTTTTCTTTTCGGCAGTATGCAGTATAATGTCCGCCTTCTATTGTTCCATAATGATTGGAAACACCATACAATTCATAATTGTAGTCCATACGACTGTTATATTTTTTTTCTAATGCCTTTTCATTTAGATCAAGTGTCTCAATAGGAAATTCGATATCTGTCAATCGCTTTCTCCACCAGTTTTCAAGATAAAATCTACATTACAAATGTACAAAGAAAATTGATTAGTATTCTCTTTTTTTCCACAATTTCAATGCTTACACACTCAAACGGACACTTAAGAAATGACTTATTTAATTCCTTACCAACACAATAGGGAAAAAAAGTGTGCAACAAAAAAAATGTTATAAAAATTACCTTTGGAAGTGGATTATTAGATAAGGCGGAAGTCTCCACAAATCAATTTTTTTCTTGGCCCGTGTTTTCATTTTACAACTAGAACATCCCCAGTCACTAATTTCTTCTTCTAATGTATACAGTTCAATACATTGCTATACAAATAAAACAAGTTCCAAATAAATGTTCCAATATTTGTATCATATTTTTAATAAAATAAAATAAATTAAAAAAAACCACGAGTGTGACCACGTACTTGAATAGTATATTTCTTCCCTGTAGGACTAACTGGGATAGGAATGGAAAGAATAAAGAAAGTATCAAATGTTGTTGAAGTTTTATCGCATTTGACACATCGAACTGACGATTTTTGTTGACCACAGAACAATTTGACTATCTTGGATTTATTTGACGCCTGAAAAAAATCATTGTCATTTTATTAAGAAACCATATATAGACAAGCAAGATGTCCTCATTTGTAAATTTGACTAACAATAAGAAAGCAGTATTGGTAAACACTAAACTTACTAAATAATCTTGCCATGCCGCATCCGCGGCCTCATTATCAGGTATATTATCATTTTTCTGCTCATTTAGAGGCTTCTTGACAGTCTACAAAGAATACACAAGAAAGAGCGAATTGTAAACAAAATATCCCAAGCATGCCCAAAATAATAAATTTATTAATTATTATTATTGGAAACATGAAACATAAATGAAGAAAAAATAGAATAATTTATAGATTTATACTATACTAACCTGATTCAAGTCCTCGTGCATCCAGTCAAGTAAGTAAGTAAGAAACTCGTGAGAGTCTTGTTGATCGTAATTACGAAAAGGCTTATAAAACCTACTTAAAACATTCTGGAAAAGTAGAATATTGTAAATTAGTATCAATCAAGTACATACTAGTGTTTCAAGTGTTTGCACTTTTAACATTATTTGACCATCTATATAAAATTTATACAATCAATACCTTCAAGTCATGCAGACCAATACAACGATGGCCCATATTCATTTCTTTGATAGCTACGGCAACTTCTTCTGTAAATTCACCTTTAGTTGAACTTAATTGTCTTTTGTAGTCCTGACTTAAGAAATAATCCACTAATTCTGTCGTGTGATTAACACACTGCATAATAGAATTCATGTAACACGTATTCCCTAAATTCCTCAATCCAGTTTTAGTTTTTTCTGACTGTAAAATACATAATAAAAAAATATATTTATGTTTAAAACAGAGAAAATGGTATTAAGTATATTGTTGTTATACGCTCATAAAAATAGGGAATCATATTATTTAGTGTCTTCTTCAAACACAACTACATGTCCAAGAAACGGAAATAAGTAGCTCGTGCACTTACACTCCGAACGGCTTGAAAGTCCCTTCTCATCACATGTCTATCTCCTGTAATTGCTCTATTTGCAGATGGTTTCAAGCTTCGATTGAACGCTGGAAACACAGATTCATTTTCTCCGAGCTCCTCGGCAGGAATCTTTAGAAAATGAATGATCCTTCAATACTTAATTGATTTCTACCAAAGTTAATAGTACAACAAACTTTCCCCTTAGATTACTATTCGACGTGTGGATTTAAATAAACTCTTACCTGAGCGAGATTAGGATTTGAATGGGATCTTTTGAGAACTTTCGGACAACCATAGTTGTTTTCATCCTTTATTTTAGTAATTGTCAAGTGTGAGGTTTCTTGAGAAAACGGACGCTGAAGTCCCGTCCCACCACTGGCTGATCCAAAAGTGGTCCTTGGAGGTTTAGTGCTAGAATCCGGTCTATTTGGCCCAGATGTAGAATTTTTCAATATTGAAGACGTACTCCCAATATCATTTTTTAATACTTTGAGCTGAGCTTGAGGATCAACATTTTCCACGTTACTACTGTCATAGCTAATACCATTAGCGGAATTAGAAATGGTAGCGGTATTATTATTCTTCTCATTGATTGTGAATGTCTTCCCCATTGAATTCCCTGCATCATTTGTCTTGGATTGGATACTAGAACCTTTACTAAATCCATTAATCAAATCGGAAATATTGTTTTGTTTAGCAATATATCCATTTTGTAATTCCTTATTATTTGAATTTATAGTTGCAACTGAATCAGTTCCTGATGAAATATTAGATGTACTGTTTGTGTTCAAGGTCGGCGTAGCGGATTCGTCATGTCGAGGATTATTTTCTGCATTTAAAACAGGGAGGGCTCCTTCGGGAAGTTTGGAAGTATTCTCAATTCCATTCACCATCGGTTTACTTGATTCACTTGCCAATTTAGCTTTTAAAGTAGTAGGTTTTGTGGATCTGTCAACACTTGCTGAACTGCTGTTAGAGGAATTTATAGAGGAGCTCCGGCTATCATCCGGAATATCTTTTGATGATCTGATAATATTATTACCCATAACATTATTAGAGTGGTGATTATTCAATGTAGGTGATTTTTCTTCATCATAATTCGGGTACAGAATTGCGTCCATGTTGACTGCTTTTTTAGAAACGGGTACATCTGGATCAGACTCCTTGACACGATCAGGATTCGTTATTAACATTGGGTAGGAATAGTAGACCAGCTTTATACCTCCTTGCAATACAAACGGTTTACGCTTGTACTTGGTCATGGGATCCCACTACATTGACAACGAAAAATGGTCAATCTCAACACTATGTATACATACTTACGTATAGTATAAAATGAACAATTTATAAATTTCATACACCAACTAGGCCAACCATATATATATGCTAAACTACTGTATTTTTTATGGTCTTTAAAAATTACTCACATCCGTGATTGCTTTTAATAGTGTTGATAAGTGTTCCACCGGATGAGCATATGAAGAACTCCAATCATATAATATGATACGATCAAATTCTGTCCTTTTATTCCAACTATGGTACGATGCCGGGCATGATGTTTTGAGTTGTTCTGACAACTTGTTTGCTGTTAAACTATAACATAAAAAATTAAAATGCGTATTCAATTATGCAATACATACACATGTACATTTTCAGCTCATCCTGAAAGAAAATGCAAAAAAAAAAAAACATAATAAACTTACCCGGGAACAAGAATTTCACTAGGGATGGAAATACAATCAGGATGATTGACACGAGCTGACCCAAAATCAGATGAACCTCTACAATCCAAGACTAGAATACTTGTTGCCTTCTGTTCCATCAAATTCTTCAATTGTACTACAGTCATGTCCCCTCCATTTCTTTCCTCCCAAGAATTTGTGTTACCATTTTGACTTGCTGGATTTATTACACTTGAAATCACTCCATTTATACTAGGATTCGTCTTCCCCTGTACTGTTTTACTACTACTATCAGGCGATTTCTTTTCAAGTAATCGAGTTGCTTCTTCCTTTTCTTTTTGTATATTGTCTGAATCTAGTTGTTCCATCTCATTGACAATGTCATAGCGTTTCTTGAGACTTTTACTCAGTTCATCAACACGCGTCCCGGCTGTTTTTATTTTTTCCTCCCCAATGAGCTTTTTATAAAAATCTTTATCTTTAGATTTCCAGACTTTGATACAAGCATCTATGAACCTCATGTACATTAAATACGACTTTTCTTCATCTCTATCTTTTTCATTTTCCAGGGCTGACTCGTATAGCTTAAGCGCTGCATTTGCCAACCTAAATTAAGAAATAAAAAACATTAAAACATATACAAGCATACATACACACAAATAAAATCTTTTCGGAATTTTAAAACTTTAATTTTGAAGTACTTTATTCGTACGAAAACTTTTACCAATTTGTAATAATAATGTGAAACAAAAAAACTTCTCATAAGACTAATATTATAGTTGTAATAACTCACAATTTTGGCGAGGTTTGTGTTATTTTTAAATCCACTTTAGCGTTAAGCTCCTCCAAATTCTTGGCTATATATAGATTCTTCAGGTGTATCGGCATCTTGAATCAATGACAATTTGTCAGTCTTATCTCACCTATAATTTTAGAAGGCAAATAACAAGTGATTAAAAGTTAAAATATAAACACCAATTGATTATTCTAATTAATTATTATACTATTCAAAATTTAGCTTTCAGTTCTCCAAAATAATCATATTCTAATCATATGCGTAAGTTAGATAGTATATAGATAGAATCAGCAGTCTTTTTGTTTGTATTGTTAGAAATAATTGTAAAACTAAACAATTAAGTGCGATCTCAATTCACTTATTGATTCCCTTTACATTTAGAATTTATATATAGGTAATGGTAATACACTATTGTTTTTAAAAATGATATTGTAAAACTAATTATTCGACATATTCCCTAACTATGGGTCTGTTTCTAAAGTTTCAAGACTGTCAGGCGGTCTGGAAGAAAGCAGAAAAGGGGGCGCTTTTACTCAATCCAGGCGAAATTAAAAAGACACAGGTCGCCTTGAAGTGAGAGAAAGTGCAATTCCAGGCGGAATAAAAAGACACAAGTCGCCTGCAGGTCTGGAGAA
>JAIUND010001790.1:0-30203 GCA_034699125.1 Gisinianus flammeolus | reverse complement strand
GGGTCACCAAAATCATATAGGTCGCTGCTTCATTGAATAACAATGCCTATACAAAAGACTGCATGCAAATTGGTCAAACCGTTCTTGAGATATCGTGAAAAGAACAGACAGACGGACAGACAGAACGACAGAATAAGGGGAGCTTCGCTCCCTAATATATCTTCATCTCAATATATTATATTGAAACTTACAGCATGGGAAAAGCAAACGTCACGACGATATTTGACAGTGTAACCCAATTTGGCTTTTTCATTATTTTCTTGTAGTCTGAAAATACTATGGGCTAGACGAGAAGATTTTAAGAGACCATCAATTGCCAGCCTCAACTTTTTTATACTAGCTCGCAACTCTTCGCTCCAATCTTGAGAATCCAGTTCTGATGAAGACGTCACAATATTATTATTTGTTGGATTTATATCCGCATGATCAATGTATCCATTCTGATGACAACGAGTGAGATTTGATACCGGAAGACTTAGTGGTGCTGAATTTAGACTTTTCTCTTTCTCCTGAGATATTTCCTCTCGCATTGACTTTCTCCACTGAGCCACGTGCGTTCGTCTAGACTCGATTTTAGGACTTGCTGAATGACTATGAGTATGAACACTACTAAAACGTTGTAATGAGTGGGAGGGTCTCATAAAATTTGTCTGAATTTCTGGTCCAACACCACACAGAACTTTAACTTTACTATTTAAACTTATCACACTTGCTTCAATATTCAACTGAGTCAAATCCCATGGCTCCGGCTCTTCAGATGGTCGATAATAATTTGACGAAGGTGAGTCCAAGAAACACTTAACAATGTCATCAATACCCAATCCAGAGTCTGGCGTTCCATCTTCTGGATCCTTCATAGCTCCGGCTTCTGTCCTCTTTTTAAACATTTCAACCACAGAACGAATTGGAGAATTTGGTGTGTCTATCCCTTCATCCCGATTGTGTTCTTCA
Organism: Gisinianus flammeolus; assembly: GCA_034699125.1. Lineage (NCBI taxonomy): Eukaryota > Metazoa > Arthropoda > Collembola > Symphypleona > Katiannidae > Gisinianus > Gisinianus flammeolus. The sequence goes on along the minus strand of JAIUND010001790.1, from coordinate 29,252 downwards.
ATTGTATCAAAATCCAATGAAGTAGAAGTTGGGAGTGTCAATTTTTGATGTTCCAGAAACTCAAAAGCTTCTTCAATCAACGACTGATCACATATGCTCAAAAGTAGACGGCACTGTACAGAGAAAACAAAACATGAGTACAAATTGTGAAGGATTTCCTCATGCTATACGCCCTTTGAGTAAAATTCTATATTATTAATCAAACTTACTGATAAAGTAATCTTTTGAGATAATTTAAGCATTCCTTGGGTCTTCCGTTCCTTCGCCAGCCTCATAATTAATTGCATCTTCTCAACTATTTCCCTTCTCAGACGTTTTATACCCTACAAAGACCAGTTATATACAGTTAACATTATAGGTACATATACCGTAAGGAATAACTTAAGCTGAAGAGAATCACGTGAATAACTTTCAACACTTTTTGACTTTCAGATTCAGAAGTATATTCACACACATATGTGATGGATATATTCTCAATTTAACTTGCGCAAAATAATTTCCCCGCAGCAAAAATTCAAGACGGATAAAAAGAAAACAGAAGAGGAAAAACTACCAACCTGAACTGAATCGTAGGTCATATTGACCTTGTTCGTTATGTACCATGAAGACTGTCCTTTGGCCCCTTTCTCTTTTTCCCCAAAGTGCTTCCAACCTTGTAGTAATCTAGTGAAGTGGACACATAAGGAACATATGAGAAATTTTCAAGTATATAGGCCAAATTCAAGACTTCAACATGTGTGTCGGTGAGTATATGTACGTGTCCACTCTCATGTCTACTACATTCGATTCATACTTTCATCATAGAAACACTCACACGGACAAACACGTACGTACACAAATAAAAAAAATAAAAAAAAAGTTTTCCTCCTGCTGATTCAGAAAATAAATCTTTGCAATTCAACTGTGACTCGAGAGGAAACTGTATGACAGGCGCATGCAACAGCAGAAGAACACATGAAAATTCTCTCTGTCCCTTCAAAGATCGTAAGAATATGTACATTCCGATCTACTCGTATGATTAAGGTAATACTTCATACGACACAAGAACACAAGAGGAAATATAACTGCTACTGATAGTTTGGTTTGGTTGAGGACAAAGTACAAACAAGAAACTTTCTCCATCTGTATTAAGCGCGTGCACAACCGCATTATATTACTTTTTGGTACATAAAATAATCTTGGAATGAAAGTTTTTCTTATATATACATTACATGGGTTACACGTTTCACTAAATACTTTGTCCACATATAGTAATAAATTGAAAACCTACTCTCTCCCTCTCTTTTTCCACAGTTTTGTACAACGAATTTCACCACTGTAATCATACATGTATTTAATCCTTTTTACACAACTCTCATGTGTTCTGGAACTCCTCGAGTGAACTCTCTCACATAATGTATAAAGCCCCGACACACGGAGAAACCAAAAGTAGACAATTTTGTAATAGAGCCCATAAATAAAAATGAAATTTACTTGACAAGTCCCCCATTCTCGTAGCGCTGCGAGTAGGCAGTGAACGCTCCAACTGTGAAACTATCGTGAAATCCACCTAGAAAAAATAGGATTTAATAGATTACGTTACTATTTTTGAATAAAATGTAATATATTTGGCTTGTTAGGTCTTCAAATATTTTTTATCCTTTCTCGCATGGTCTCAAAAATATCCGAGTTTGTTTTTTTTTTAAAAGTATTTCCGTATTGTTTTATTTTGCGAGTTTATATTTGCACGCGTTCTACTTTTCAATTAAAAATCTAAGAAACCATCACGGAATTCGATCGTACATTCAATATAATATCATAATTGAAATTCAGTATGCCTTACTTTTGTGTAAGCTCTCATTCTGTGCCCACATTCTCTGCAAATGTAAATTCAGAGGAGAAAACTCAAATGTTGGGTCAGCCTTCTGTGAGCTCTGCTTAAATTCTGCTCCTGCAATAAATATGGAAACAAGTTAAACATCTATTCGTATTCATGTATGAACTTTATTCCCAAGTATTTTTTAAAAAGACAAGAAATAAAAATCATTTCCATCATAAAATTATGAGGCGATTAACATTATTTTATATGTAGTCATCTCAAATGAATGGTGGTCATTTTTAAAAGAGGTAAGAAAACTAGGAGATGCGGGGATCTCAGCCAAAATAAATAGTTTGGGGGATACTAACAAATCCTTGGATGAATACTCTATGGTCCCGAGAGATCTATTAGTCAATAAATATTATGATTCAGGTCTATGGGATATTCCGCTGTTACACAAGTACTTCTACAAGTAAAGCACATCATTCGTACCACAAAGAGCGTACATAATATAGCAATGGGACGATTCTGCTTTCGGGATGCTCAGTAGCTCGTACGAGCTTCGTATCCTAGGTAGAAAGTAGGAATGAATATACACGGCCGATAAATAAATAAGTCAACAGGAAAAGAAGTTCAAGGGGCGTGAGGAAGCAAGAAAGCTCTATGAAAAATTCAGTCGTAACTGGGGAGAGAAAAGTATTCAAATTTCTACTTATTATCCATCATAAAAATAAGGAGCTCGTCCTGCCTCGTAGATTATTCAATCAGACACACCTCAAATTTCATTCGTATGATAATATTTGTCCAAAAAAACTTTCACTGTAAATGTCAAATGTAGAAAAGATATTTGCAACTAAAAACATGTTATCGTGCAAACACTACACAAGAGTTCTAGATGATGGTCTTTGCTTTGTAGTAGATTGAAAACTTTGAAACGTGTCTTTTTCCTTTTTTATACTAAAGTTACATCAACAGCGAGCAGTGTTTTTGTTGAGTGAGCATCTATCTGTTGTAACTGCATTATTCCTTATTTCAAGGAATTATTTGAACAAAGTATTTTAAAGTATTTACTTATGGGATTTCTCATTGCAAAGTTGATACAAGTAACAAACCGAAAAATGAGGTCAGTAAATTTAAAAAACGTACCTTTATAATGGATTAAATTTTGGCGTGCTTGAGTATAGACATTTATTAGCCACAAGTGCCTCTCCAGTATCTGAACTTGCCTGTTTTGAGCAAAGGAAAAATTAGTAAGAGATTGTCCTTCTGTGTGCAATGCACATTTATCTGTAGTTTTTATGGAAAAACAAACTTGCCTAGAATGCCAAGGTTCTCGGAGTTCTCCCAAACCAATGATTTCTTGAAGCAATTCCTTCTCTTCGGATATCCAAACCGATCTGAGTTCAACAAAGAAAGAAAAAACACCATCAATAATAGATAACATATTATGTACCTGTCATTTCCAATCAGGGAACTTCCATTCATTGCCCACATTTCCATTTATTTCACAACATAAACCAATCAAGTTTAAAGCCTGTCTTCTCCTTGGTGAAATAGACGAATGCAGTCATTTAATGGACTAATTAGGAAATGAGCATAAACACTATACTTAATTAAAAACGAGTAAATGTATACAAAATCCCTTCATTCTCTAAACCTCGCGCTGGAAGCAACGACATATCCCAAAAAATGGCTAAAAAGTAAAGAAAAAATGTCGTCAAATAACTTACAAAAGTTGTTGCGGGAAAAGAAAGCTAAATTTTGATTCGGCCATGGTCTCCGAAACAAAGATATCACCACCAAGTCCAGAATGAAAACGATAGGTCATCATGAAAGGATGGCTATATGAAACAAATGAATATTTTGTTAGTCTATTTGATTATTCAGTACATAACATTGATAGAAATAGCCCTTCATGTTCAATTTCATTTTGTATTGTACCTCAGGAAAAGTCCAAAATTATTTTGTAATGGAACCTAGAAAGCCAGTACAATGTCAGTTCAGTTACTATTTAATTTCATGACTTTCTCTCTTGGCAAAGTTTACAAGTACGTGCAATGCAATCACTACGACTGTTATACGATGTACATGTATAAATAGTTTTTATATATAAATAAACAAGAATAAGTTTGTTGCATGGGAAAAGTTTTACCTTTAATTTGTTACCCAGCCGGGGAGGTAAAGACTGCGTTCGCCGATGAGAAAACTGCTGAAAATATTTTAAACATTTACGAGACACTTACATAAATAAACAGACACATTCTCCCACCCCACAGAAGAAAAACTGTGGATCTATACGGGCCATACATTCACTCCCACTCAGAACTCAGCCTAAATTTATGAACCATACCCAACACAATGGAATAGAAAACGAGGCACATCACATTTACACTGCATCTCGTCAAGGCACTATCTGAATGTTATCTTAGCTCTTTCATTCACGGCAATTTTTTTTTCTCGACATTGCCTTCATTCCTCACTGCGAATACAGTGAGGATGTCGACTTGGATACGTTTTGCAGAAGCTTTACTTTCATTCTCTCTCTCTCTCTCAATTTTCTCTAGGTCTAATCACAAGACTGGAGCTTACGTCCTTGGCTTTCGTCACTGAAGCCTAATAGCATAGTCATCACGTCTGTCTAGTCTTTGTTCCATATTACACGGTTCGATTAGCTCTGGGTTTCATAATAATCTACAGCATGCCTACAGTATATTTCCTTCAGGCCGTAGTGATTCGGGTCCCCGAGTACATGCATGCTTTTTTTGTGAAAACCTTTTAGGAAACCTGGATCCCCCCCCCCCCCCAATTCCGTTGTCGTAGAGAAAAAAAATATAGTAAACTATTTTCTCCAAGTTTTTCCCTAGAATATTGTCAGTTCCTTTTACAGTATTCCGAAAAATTGCCTATCTTTTTCATTTAAAAAAACATCCAATTCCAATTGAGAGTCCAAAGAGCTTTACAATACTTTTTCTTTCTGTTTTAAATTAAGAACAAAAACTGCTTACCTAAGAGTAAAGAAAAATAAAACTTACCAAGGAATCAGACTCATAAGGATTTGCCCGACAAGGAGTAGACTCCTAAGACAAACAGAATGAAAAATATTATTCGAAATTGGGAACTGGTGAACACTGGCGAAAAAACAGTACGATTCTTTTGCCAAGCTAGAATCTTAATTTGCAATGTACTAAAAAATCGTACGGTAACCATGTTTTTTTTCAAGTTTATCCACATAAAAAACTCTTGTCGTTCCAAATAGCTACTTACCGTACTACAACGTTCTTCTCGTTCCAAGTTCCAAACGACGATACTCAAGAAACCGGCATTGGGATGAGGTGTTGTCTCACTAGAATACACTGAGGAAGTGATGGGTAGCCGAATTCGATCAATCTAAGAAGAAGAAGAAGGATTATGGTTCAAGTTATGTATTTTATTTTTCTTGCACGAATCCTCCATTCCCTCTCATATCATGTCCGTCCGATGTATAAACCATAAAAAAATGTATTTTTACTGTTTTTAAAGATCCCAGCTCCAGTGTGAGCTGCCCTATAACGGTTTGCGTCTGAGTGATCCTTTCCCGAACCTCCACAACTGTGAATCTTGCCTGGGAAGTTTCTGAAATTCCATCACTTGCTCGAAAGCTTACAGTTGTAAGGAATACTGGATTAGAGGATCTCTGTCGTATTGATCCCCGCCAAAAAAAAAAAGAAAAAAAAGAAAGAAAATCAGAAGAGCACTTCAGATTTTATAAATTATTTATGGCTTTAGAAAGTTTTGTCGTTCATATTATTTTTTGGAAATGGCAAAAGATTTTTAAACCCTCAAGAAATATGTATATAGAGAAAACAAAATTAAATAAATAAATAAATTGCAAGGATATAAACAGATTTCATATCATACACACAATATATCTGTACAGCTTGGAGATTTGGAATTGGGACCTCAAATTGGACGGCTGGAGTGGTGAGGAAAGGATAATAGTTGGAAAGAGGATTTATTACACGAGATAGGAATGTGTGGAGACTACGTGTAAACTGATGGATCGAGTAATTTGAGCGGATTAAATATTGGGTGTAAATCATAGCTTGTCTCGTTGGTTGGTTGGCTACCTCGACAGCTTCCGTTGCAGCGTATTTGACCCAAACTTGATGCTGTGAATTCCGAACGTGTACCAATAGTTTCGCATGAGGCTCCCGGCCGTAACTGCAAGGTAAATTGTCACAGGCTAGTGAAATCTCACACAGCGGCGTTTCGTCGATTAAGCTTTCTGTTAAAAAAAAGAGAGAGATAAATTGAGTACATTAGTTCTCATGTAATGACAATATTAAACTTTGGTTTTCAAATATCACTTGTCACTGCAATGCTTCACAATTTTAATTTCTCATTCAAAAGCTACTGGACGTTCTTTATATTCGCGTTACAGATTTTTTTTGCTTCATCTATATACTGAGGAAAAATACGATACTATTTTTTTTACGCCTCCTTCACACAATTTCTTTTCAAGTTGCCTACCTAAAAATTCTTGAGGCTGACTGACCATTTCTTTTACTCAATCTTTCAAAAAGAAAAAAAATGTCCAGCAAAGTGTGCAGTATTGCAAGGGAAAGGGAAAAAGAGCTCATTGTAAATTCTACGCATTTGCCAGCAAAACTATCCGCACCACATACCTCGCCTCTAGAGTCGGTAATCAAACGCATTTTCCTTTACTCCAGCTCACGTGTACGTAATAACATTTCTTCAATTTTGTTTCTTCAAAAAAAAAAGTAGCAACCCTCTTTAAATTTTACTAACTGTGAATAAAATAAATGTTTGAGAAATGCGCGATTAAAAAATGGGCCCTATCATTTCACTTTCAAAAAAAACAAGTAACCCTATATTTTTTATATATTTTTTTAGAAATTGTAAAAATAAATACTAAACAGATTTCACGAGATCCAATGTATGACTGCGCCCTTATCACTTACAGAGGCACAAATGTAAATGAAAATAATTCATGAATTTTGAGTAATTTACAAATGACAAGATAAATATTACACGAGAAAAGGGATTCAGAAAATTGTAATTCCTAAAACCTCAGAGGAATCTGTAGGTGGAGGCTTTAATTTCACGGTTCAATAGTTTCAGGTGAAACGCTGTGGGAATTATGTATACAGCCAGCCATTCATGTTGTGAAAGAGAGAAGCTTTAGAGTTGACTAAATCACGAGAGATTGTTCATTTATACATGTATATCCATATATACTATATATACCTTTGACGTAACCGCAACCTTTGGGAAGATTGTGATGAAGTGGAAGATCTGCAGTAGAGACGATGGAGGAGAGAGGAGGTGTGTGAGTTTGTGTTCGACACATTCGCGACTGAATTTGCAATTTTAAAGAGTCCAATTTTGCTCTCATATTGGTGAAACTGGCACGAGAAAGGGAATCCATCCAAGATCCACGTTCCGTCTCTGTCTGTGCTCCCAGCAAATGATAACCACCAGACTCAAATCCTGTACAATCGCAAAATATATATCATGAAAAAAAAGTATTGAATTTCTTCATTTCCGTTTGTTATTTTTATCTCTCTAGTATACTACTCTACACTAAAATTTCTGCATAATGCTGCAGAGAATTCCCTATTATATTTCACAATCTTTACAACCTGTTAACAATAAAATAATAGGAAAATAGTCCTTTGTGTACAATATACACTAACAACTAACAAATTTCAAAATATCTATGTACATATACGTACATCTATTTTATTTAGTATACAGTTCTCCTAACCCGAACTCCATAAAAATTGGCCAAAGGTACCAGGTCCAGTTAGGAATTGACACTTTGCCAAGTTGTGTACATACATACCTACTTGGGTGACATCAATAATGTGGAACGTGCTATGGCTTAATTTGACTAGAAACTAAATTGATTCTACGAGAATCCCGTTCTCGTTCCTATACGTGCAATAGTCTACACTTGGAACTCTATATTGTACACAGAAATTTATTGAATAGACGGACGAGAAAAGGCAGTAGCAGGAAGTTGGGATTGATTCCTCACACACAACCCAAATCACAACAAACAACAAATCACGACTGACAACGATCAAACGTCAACAGTCTCAAGTTTTCCAAAGGAATACTCGGACGCTTAAACATCCTCAAACAACTTAATCATTCTTGTGATAGAGTTGATGGTTGTGAAACACTCAATATGAAATAAATCTACAAACTATGATATACCATAGGACATATCCCTAGAAAGGATGCACGTGTATGTTTAGATTAGATATACATAGACATTTTATCTGCAGCAAACGCAAATACATGATGACGACAACATATTTACTTTTACATATTTTGATAAAGTCTGACTTCTTGACCCAATCAAAATACATTTTTTTAACCCTCGAGTCACAAGACCTCGTGTTCACTGCATTACACTTACGCATGAGTACATACACAATTTATAATTAGATTGTAAAACAATTTTTGAAAGGACTTGACACAATTTATAATTAGATTGTAAAACAATTTTTGAAAGGACTTGACACAATTTAAAAACAGGTGAAAAATGTCAAGACTGGGGCTTTTAATCAAATTGACAAATTCTTACACTACTAATATCAATTTAATACGTATAAATGGGTGCTTGAAAAACTACGAACAATACCGAAAATAGTTTAAACAACTTACCGATGACGAAATGGTAACTTTGAAGATTTGGAGGTTTATTATCTACAGTGACTGTAAAACTTTCCAGTACTATCACACCGGCGGGTTCTGACCAATGGTCGGTTGTTTTCAGGTAAAATAGTAGATTCCCAGACAGACGAAACCATCTTTCGGTAAAAGCTGAAATGATGACACATATTCCATGTTTAATTCGCACAAATTCACGTTTCAAAATATCATTACAACAAAAGACACTAAATACTTTACTACATTGTACAGTTTAGTGAAATACTAAAAATTTACTTATATACATAGATTGCTCCCTCGTACGAAAGTAAAAAAATCAAAAGCATACTCAAAACATGTACACAAAAAATACAGTACATAGTAGTGAAACCAAGGAGTAAAAACAGTGATAATTGTGAGGTGAGTGTAAAATTCAAGCCGAAGTACAAAACATAATACAGTACAATAACACAACGCAGAATCTGAAATATAATTCAAGGTACTTTCAAAGTTTTTCTAATTTTTTCGATAGTCAACTCAAAATAATGAAGATGCACATGCACTTCCTGCTTTCTATATCGTCCAGAATTAGAATTCAAGGGGAAATTAATGTGTAAACAACAAAGAGGCACACAAGATTATAAAAACTGAATCAGATAACTTTCAATGTCAATTAGTACGATTCCTTTGAAAATAGGTCAACAAAATTCTTTGAGACAGACTTTGCTGTAGCTTGTGAATACCACACAAAACAACTTCTACTATGCTGAAATATAATCCCTAGACATTTGTACATATTACTACATATGAAGCAAATGGTGACACAAATACAACTATGGACAACAATGTTGTCACAACATCACTAGACGAATTCATAAACAGTAAGCCATTAAATCCATACTGCATTTTAAAATGTCAGACATGACATTAAATATATTTAAAGGCCATTCTATTCCAAATAACAAAAGTTGGTATGTAGTACAATATAGCAACAACTGTTTCACTTTGATTTTGCACACATTTTAGTCAAACCATACATACCATACACACACTTGCAGCACAATGTTCAAATTAAGAGAAGCAGTCGGGTAAAAAGAAATGACAAAAAAATGGCAAAATCTCAGCTGTTCTATGTAAAAAAAGAAAGAAGAGTAAACATAAAAGTGTAGTCCTTTGTACTCGAGAACAAAGCTGTATATTTTCTACATGCTCAACATCCTGTCGCCCCAGAAAATGGGCCAAATAGAAAAAGAAAAAGCCAAGAGAATGTGCAAAACGAAAAGAAAAAAATTAAGCAAGTGAAAGTACGAAATTCAAGGAGGCTGAGAACTGAGGATTGTTCCACGATACATATACATATCGACTGTACAGACAGATGTGAACCAGACGTCAATAATAAAGAAAAGAAAGCTGGAAAAGAGAGCTTCGAATTTCAAGGAAGACAGTGAAAGAGAGAGAGAAAAAGAGAGAGAGAAATAAAAATTGGCGTCGGGAGAGACAATAAAGGTACAGCTTCCATAATCGATACCACGAGCAGATTGAGTCGTACAAACAACGGACAAATGTACATACATGTACATATCGTATGAACTTCAATATAGCCAACGAGAGCAGCATATTATTATTGCAAAAGCGGAATAGCATTGTGTATTGTAGTAATGGGGAAACTCAAATCAGCCCACCTAAAACTTCTCTCAGAATTTCTCCAAAACAGATTCACACAACCATGTACAGAGTGAGACAGGTACATATCAAGGTAGTTAAGCTTTTGCCTTTGCTCATTGTTTTCCCCATGTACAAACTTGAGAGGTCCGCTTTTTCCTCCATTTATTGGAAATATACTATTCGATTTACTACGAGGACAAATCGTCTAGCACGATTTCTATTTGTAAAAGACAAAGGCCAACATCTCTCCTTACATAATAGATCCATGAGGACTCTTTGCACACTACTAAACGTGAAGGCTCACAACTCTACATGTGTTCGTGTCTACACTCGAGAGATACTTTCCAAGAGTTTCCCTACATTCTCAGAAAATTTCATTCCAATTTGCACTAGACATAAATCTTGTTGGGTTAGGGAGTGTGTGTGTGTATGGACTCTTTCGTACATGTCCGAGTAGATGAAGCAACGTTGACCTGTCCATTGCCAAACTGCACCCCTTCCTACACAATTTTCTGCAACTCGGGGAAATTGATCAAGTCTCATTTCTGATGACTACTTTTTTCCCCACCTACATATACCTATATATTATATATATGTATATTTCTTCCTTCCTTTCCCATTTCCACTTGATATATACACGCTGACTAAGATCCTTTTTACTATTTTATCATGTGGGGATTTGCGGCTATGCCGTACCTGCATTATTACAAATTTAGAAGCACCCATAAAAACTTAATTATTCAATCTTCCATTTTTTCATCAAATATTCACTAATGTTGCCTCATAAAACAGGAATGTACAGTGCAAGTCCCTACATATAAAAACAGGTCTAGGCAGTGTAGATGGAAATATCGTACTAACAGCTACCAGCCTTATACGTTTTTTTTGTGTTCTTTAAAACAATTCTGAAAGTCAAGCTAATGCGCTAAATATCTTTTTCTACGAGCAGTTTTAAGATTCTATAAGTGTTTCCTTCAAAATATTTTACATGTCAGGGCAAAAAAAAATACATGAGAAACCATTCCTGTCACAGACTACTTATGTATCAAGCATATTCCAAAGTAAATATTCTGCAGACGTGGGGGAAAAAAGAGATTCATCTTTCCCACTGGCATCTATAATCTATCCAAAGAAGATGGAAGCATGAATCGTGTGTAATCTTCTCGAGAATAAAGTAAACTAGGTATATATGCACTCATAAACAATAAACAAACTCTTTGCATAGATTTCCCTCTTGTACTGGAGAATACACAGAAGATTTGCGAAAACAAAAAGTTTACCGATACATAAGGGAATTGATACGAAGCCCTTCTTTCATTTTCCCATATCGTTAGTTGGCCACGGCCTAGTTACGAATACGAATAACACAAAACTATGATTTACGTTCACACAATGCGGGATTTTGAAACAAGACAATGGGGAATTGAAAAATTGAAAAAATGGGAAGAATTGCAGCTGTTAGCACAAGGAATTTTCATGCTAAAAAGTAATTTAGAAGCGGTCAAGCAATAAAGATTGAGAAAGAGAAAGAAAGAAAGAGTAAGAACGAGAGAGAGAGAGAGTGGAAAGAAAAAAATCCAAGAATCCTTGCCCCTACTTTTTACCAAAAGCCTCATTCGTGTTGCTACAAAGGAAACCGACTAGAAAGAAAACAAAACGAAGCACCAGACAACCCAACTACAATAAACAAACAATGAAAATAGGCTTTGTAGAAAGAAAACAATGATCTTTTGCCATTGCTCTATATATTTTATCTTTTTCTCCATGTCTTCTGTATGTACTACAAGACTCAAATTGACAACATGTAACGAGTATGAAGTACTATGAAGGTACGACTATGGAACTCAAGAGTTACAAATAGGGAATATAGCGCGTAAAAAAAACTATTCCGCAGCGTAGTCAAACAGAAACGAGGAAACTTTCACCTTTAGTCCCCACATGAAAATTAAATTTCCCTTTTGATTTATTTAATTACGAGGTAATCAGTTTCTTTATGGTATGTTCCATTGCGAGAAACGTGCAGAGAAAACCCAGAAACTGTAATAAAAAAGATCAAAGAAGCCAAAATCCAGAAATTTATTGTTGTAATTGCACACTTGCACACACATTTGCACACAAACAAAACACATATACACTTCACGTCAAATGAAGAGATTTCTACAGAAATTACGCACGTATATAAGAAATGAAGGACTAGTTACGTATGTATATGGGGGTGTTGTAAAACATTTTAAAAAATATGGGGAAAAATATTTCAGACTCCCCGTAAATTTTTATACGCATCTTCATAAGAACTTGCGGCCTGCGTTTGCGTTCCCAATTTTCTGTACTAAATAACTTCATACATTCCAAACAAAATACATTGTGCATCTAAAGACGAAAATTCTTTACTTTCCGCCTGTTTATTACCAAATTTACATACCTAATCATTACTTTAAAGGGTATAATAAAATACTATCAACAGTATTCACTATAAAGAAATTGAATTAATAATTTTTCAATTCCGCAGAGTTTCCTACCCAAACCCAGGAAAACAGTACAAACTATTTTGATTACAGAAAGCAGTTGTTTGATTACAATAAATGTATACAGTGTGCAAAACTGGTACACGGAGAAAGTTTGTAATTTGTAGGTATACATGTCGCTTCACCGATTAAACAGGGGTGGAATTCTGAAGGAAAGTTTTTGGAACTTTCTACATATTATTGTTCAGGAAAGAGTTAAAAGCATTCAACGTAGTCTTTCATTGACAAAACAAAAGTAAGAAGAGAGTTTAGAGTTTCGCTTGATCACGTTAGTCCAACATTTGAGGAAAATATTAGCATCGTATATCTAAAACAAAATAATGTATCACGGCTTGATCATTGATATCGTAATAGCTATCATAATAATACTTTAGCAAAGACTTGTTACGTGTTTTTTTTTGTCAATGAACAATGAGTTCAAGTCAAGTGGTAGTGATATTATTACAAAATTTATTATACACACAAATTAGTGGTTTGTACAGAAGATAGGCATATTTTACAGTCGAGCGAGAAGCCTATTAAAGTGACTACTACCTACCGACTACCAGTGCAGTAGAAACCAGTAGAAACAAAAATAATAATTTTTAATTGATACCTTGACCGTTGGGCGCACAATTGAATGATTCTCTCCTGCCCCTGATTTTCCCTGAGCTTGAGCTTCGTGTGCTGCCTAAAATGAAAGTTTTCGGTATCTTTACTTGCATTGTAATCAAGCACGGCTCTTTTATGACCGATTTAATCATTTCTTGTACTACTAAAATATTCAATGAACATATAGTATGGAAAACTTTAAATTCGTCTGCATACTTTAAAAACTTTAATTTTTCAATACTACGCACTTTAAAATGTAGTTTAATATACGTTTTCATTTTTCATGGATAGAACTGAACGAGAATCTGATTCATAAATACGAAACGAAAAAGTCTCATAATATTAATGTGTGTTCAGTAAGGAAAAACCAAAAGGATGGACGGGCAGGAAAACATTGGTCACTTTACACTTGAATGAAGGTACACACACACACACAGTCCATCCGAACATCCTATTACATTTAGGATGTGTACACTATCATAATCCATTACATGATCTATTGTTCCTGTGTAACTTTCTCTCCCTTTCCCCTCATACTTTTTTCATGGCTTCCCTCTGATTTCTTCTCCTCTATTATTTTCTTCAGCTTGTTTGGTTTACCACTCTCACCGAGGATACTACAACTCTCCATTTTCATTTCCACATATAGACAAACCACAGGCTCCCGTACTTTCCAAGTTCTCTCTCTCTCCCTCTCTCGCTATCGCTTTCCTTCCACCAACACTTCCTTGTATTGAATAATACCCGATTTCTCTCAATTTTATCCTCTACCTCAAATATATATTTATTTCTGTCCATGTCGACTGAACTTTCAATATTTTCTCCTCCGTGAATGTCCATATTATGTACACATGGATGAAAACCAAAGGGCATATGAGCACTTTCAATAATTTTAGTACCAACGGGAATAAAATGTTCAACACTCTATGTCAAATGAGTTCCTTCAAATATATTATAATTATTTTTTCTTTTTTTGTCTTCTAGGCGTACTAAATTGTATTGCAATTATTTATGATAAATTATTCAGAGTACAAAGAAGAACTAACAAAAAATAAAACATGGACGCCTTTTTATTCTGATTCTAATCAAGAGTGCTCAAATGCATCCATCAACTTTTTACGCTTTGGAAACAAAATATTCTCTGTAGAGCCAAAGAAGATAATAATTCTTAATTTCCCCAGGCTATGCTATGCTGTCGCTTTTACTCTAAGTAAACGTGGATTTCCCGGTATATAAAATTTTAGCCTTTCTCTACTTACATGGTACATATATGATCATGATAACAATACTTTTGTGCGTGTGAAGATGTGCAGAGTATGAACGAACATAGCGGCGTACATTTTCTTTCGCCTTGCATCATTTTTTAAGGAATCCTATTCGTCCTCAGACATTGCATACAAATTTTTGAGATAAGACGACAGTTTGTATCCGGAATTCATGTAGCGTGAGACTCTAAGTGCTCCTTGTATAAACTATGGATTCTTTTCAAATAAATCTAAGGAAGTAAGCCAAGAGCCTCGCAAAGAAATTTACATGTACATACAAAAATATTTTGCACTGTATTATCATACACACACACACACACACATATGCAAGTATGAAATAGTATGCACACACTTGACAGGAATGCTTTTCAAACTTTGTGTTCCAGATAAATAGCATGTTTGCAGCATCGAGTTAATAAACTGTTTTGAAGCTCTGCTCTTGTTTTTTTTTGTCTTTCCTCCTTGTAGGAACCAGAGGAAGGAAACAAATCTCGTGAAGGATTTTTACTCCAGAGTAGCTTGATCAGCAGTATATCAAATAAAGAGCACGAGTACAAGTTTATGCAACGAGAATAGACATGTTGTCTTAACTTTCTTCCTGCCAAACATATTACGGCCATTTTTCTTCCTGAAAGGTACAAATACTTTGAACGTACAAATTATTAGACGAACATGGAGTAACGGCAAGCGATCTTAATTCTCAAGTTTATAATTTTACAGCCTATTTCAACAGTGTATGTTCGAAACAATACTTTTTACACTATACTTTCTTTGGCCCAAGTATATTTTAACCTTGACTTTTTGCGCAAAAATTTAGAAAAAAAGTCAAAGGGAAATTAAAACAGTATACAAGTCTGTAAATGTCACACAACACTGACTAAATAGTTACCTACACGTTAATTATATTACGAGTTGTAATCCTCGTCGATATGTGCCTTCCTAAACTGTGATGGTGGTCTCTTTCGTAAAGATGGGCAACATAAAGTCAAAGACAGTGTACAGATGAATAGGGAACATATAGGCTTAACTTGTTAGTAGTCCCATTTACTGTGTTTGCTCACTGATGTAGACTAACAGGAAGAAAAAAATAAAGTCGTTTTTTCAGACTCTGGCCATTGTTTGCCCGAGAAAACGAGCGCCATAAGAATGAGATGTGTCAAAAAGGACTACAGAAGCAATGCAATTATTTACAGAGACGTGTGCCACAACGCTTCTCCTTTTCTTCTGCTTCTTCTTCTGTCTCCCTCTCGTTCTGTCTTTCTGTTTTTATGCATTAACTGTATTCGAATCATTTCTCGTCGCCTCACATCTTCTCCATTCCATCAGTATGTATTATGTATAGGAGAGGAAACTACTAAGTTTAAGTATGCACATCTATGACGGGATGTGTTCCGCAGGTATGTATTAGTTGTTTCTCTTAAATTGCTCTCGCGTGGGTAGGTGGACACGGAAATATTTCATTCCTGAGGTAGCTACAATAAGAGAGGGAAATCAGAGGGGTCTCCATCAAACAGACGTAGGTAAACTGACAACATAATCAACTTTGCAATGCCTTGTTGGAACGAAGGTTACGTACAATTCCATACTCTCAGGTCATATTTATATTTACATTTATACTCTTTCATCTCAGAATATATATATTTAAGTGACGCCAAAGGAAAAACCGAAGACTTTGACTGTGCGAGTCCAATTCTGGGAAAAACTCTGTTCAAAGAATGAAGAATTTGAACCACTAGTAGAAGTCAACTTAAAGGAAAGGAGAAAGTTGAACATTTGCTGTGTCTGTTGAGAAAATGGTGTGAATAGTAAAAATACTATACGCGTACCCCATTATTTTTACACATGAACATGAATATAATATTTATTTTTACATCTCAGAATTCTGCAATATTTTCGATGAAAATAAAAATATGGGAAACAAGTCACTATTTGAACTACAATATATAATCCCCACGTTTTGAGTATGGCATGTCAAACCCCTATATGACAAACCCAACACAAGTTGTGTAATCCATTTTGTCAAGTGTAAAAAGTTGAGCTTGGTGTTTCTCTCTTACTTTCTATGCAAAAACAGATATCCCCTACTTACACTGAGTTTTCGCGATCCCTTTGTGGTCAATTTGAACGAGTGCTCGATTCTGGATTCGGATTCAGAGAGACCCACTTATGGCACGTGTGTCTTTCTCCAAATATATTTGCAGTTAGCAGTTTTTAAATTGGGATGAAATCACGACACTGACAATAAATACAAAAAAAAAGAAGAACAAGAGGAATAAGCACTTTTAGCTCTCTGTTCCAAGTGGTAGAATTCCAAGTCACGTTTTTTATTAGCAATAGGTCTGTACATGACGTGTAGCCGGACTAGTAGTCGTAAGCGCTCAGGAGCTTAACTTTGGGGGGCTCACGGGACCTCTCATCCACAAACAAAATAAAACAAAGCAAAAGTTTTCCCAGCTTATGGTCGTCGTCGTATACAAGACAGCATTGAGCAATACACTAACGATTTAATATGAGCCTTATACACAAAGTATTATTACGCCATTTGTCCGTATAGCTTCTATACATAAATACATATCAATCTTTCTATCTTTCCCAATCCTACACACACACACACACATGATTTCTACATCTTCTTTCGGAAATCCTCCCCTATCAAATACATATCATATGAAAATAATGTTTTTTGGCCAACATTTATAAATGAAAATTTCAAACGTGAAACCATTAGAAGCGAATCTTTGAATTACGACTTTTCCTGGAAACAAAACCACTATCAAAATAACCACACACACAGAAAGATGACCACTAATTCATTTTACATCATCCACAATGGTGCAGACCTATCAAAAGGCATTTAATTATGTAATCAGTTGACAGAGAATGCCAACTGCAGCCTCCGTCTAGTGTCCTTTATCCAGCTTGCAGTAAGTATATGGACCACATAACGATCATATGAAAATATCAAAGATGCAAAGGACTACACAGAGTTTGAATCCTCGTTGACATAAAAACTTTGTGATTACCCGCGTTTTCCTTGCACCACCGAACAGAGAGTAAATATTTCTCGTTTTAAAATTATTCCCTCATGATTTTTGCTAAAACATCATAGTTTTTCACTTGAAAACCTTCTTTTGAGTAAAAGTGACGATGTACTCCCATGTAAAATACCAGTGTTCATTGAATTAAATTGACGCATTCTGTGGAATACACACGTTCCAATGTACACAGGGTAATGCATTGTAATCAAGCTCAATTTGAAATCATTTAGCAGCCTTGTGTATTTACATGAAGATACGCGTCGTATCGTACTGGCCATTGCAGAGAAATTGTAAGGAAACTGCAGAAGAGGCAAGTGTATGTAAGTATAGTTCCAGTTAATTTCCCCATAAAAATTCTCACAGCGCAACAATTTCCCTCACCAAACAAATACGTCCTTATCATCACTTTACACCACACTCCTTTAAACAATCTGATTTTACTACAAGTCACAGCTCACAAATGATGAAAATTAATTGTACACCATGCGTTGTTTTAACATATGTACTATTCTTCAATTTCCCAAGTTAAGTATAAAATGTGTCACCGAGTCCAGTGAATCAAAATGTTTACTAGTTTCTTGTGACGATGGCAAATCTGATAGGCAGTCCTTATTTAGGATAAACCCCATGATTTAGATAAAATCAGCTAAAAACAGAATGATCCACTCGAGTGGACATCCCCGAGGGTCCTGATAAGATTAGCAATCAGCTTGAGCTCAACCGTTAGCGATTTCCTGCCATACATACGTCCCCTATAGTCTACCATTTTTCTTGTTAGTCGCCTATGAATATTTAAATGTATCAAACGGATAATCTAGATCCAATTACCAATTCTGCCTACAAATACACTGTAGTATTCTTTTTTATACAAATTCAAATGGAATCTGCACAATTTAGAAAAAGGTTACTCTCCTATACGAATAGCCATTACATCAAAGTACATATACTCTCAACAAGTTTCGTGAAATCAAATCAACAATACACAACTTTATGGTACTGTAATGCAGGTTCTATTCTCTTTACGGTTCCGTTTAAATTACACAACGAATGGCGTTGTCCTTGCCACGAAAATCAATCAGTTGCGTCCTCGCCAGTTTGTCAACTCGACAAAAAACCAAACACACAAGCAAAAGGAAAATTAAATGAATGACTATATACATGGAATTTGATTTGTTTTCAGACATACTACATATAGTGATACATACCTTCAAATTCAATCCCTATTCCCTATACACGTTAATCGGTTGTGGACAGCTCCAGTCAAAATGATAAACCATGTAATTACAGTTGAAATATACATCCCCTAGTGAAGAGAGCAATAACGATCTTTCGAATCGTGACTAAGGTGATTTCGTTCGGATGAATGCACAGATTTAGCAGCAAAGCATTAAATTTTCCCATGGACCTGCCCCACAATGGAGTTACCACATCTGGAATTAATTTGCCCATATCCCGCCCACACTCCACTCTTTCTCTCTACCTCTCTTTCTCTCAAACCTCACCAGAAAAATATTGGAGGCATGCATGAATGACTCCCTCAAAATTGTAACTGTAATGCAACAATGCTTTAATCAACTATAATACAGACTATAGTATAAGCAACTGTAGTACAATATATGGAAAATCTGAACGTCCATAAGCCCGTATACATTGGAGAAACGATCGGACGCCCCGTTTGTAAGACAGATGAAAGATAGCTCGATACAGAAAAGTAACATTTCACTTTTCAGACAGTGTGTCATTGTAACCCTTCCATCCTATTATATTCTATTCAGAATCCTGGCTCCAGACTTTACTGACAGGTCCCTTTTTTGCAAAATATTTCAATTTTTCAAAGTCAATTGTGCACAGTACGGAGGAGTTTCTCAATTCAAAGGAAATGAACATCTAAGCTCAGCTAAAATATGTATACATATATGCAGACGCATTACATGAGCTATAATAACTTAATAATTGATTGATTTCAGTTTGCGAATCATTAATATATATGCTCTTAAGCACTCCAATTGAAATATTCCATTTTAAAAATAATTCTCAAAATTTTCCTGTAGTAGCCATTCTATAAATGTTTTAAAGATTGACACGTCACTACCACATCAAAACCTAACTTTTATATTTCTCACCTAAGACAAGCTTCCGAACTTTTGTTCATTATTTACTATTTGATTCTGACTTGACGTTCGTAACATCGTAATTAGTTCAACTCTCTCAAAGGAACTATAGACGGCAGTACAAAAAATGAGTTTGATCTTATCAAGCAGAATTTTGTGACTTTACTTTTCAATTTCTGTATAATAGCACAACATTATCTGTGGAAGAATCTCAAAATGAGATTCCCGTGAAACTTTTTCAAATTTTATTTTTATCAGATTTATTTCCAAATAGACTATATGTAGTGCTCCTTGTTTTCTCGTTCGTAGCTTGTTTAAAATATCCAGGATGTTCGAAAAAGGAAATAAGAAAGGACTTTTTACCGTTTCCCATGGCAGAATTCTAATGTCGAAAAAAATCCTTTCTCTAAGATTCCTCCGCACATATGCATACAAGTTTTATCTCATTTTTTTGGCAAACACATCAGAGTCACATTCAGATCCTATCCTTTTCACGAGAGGACAAAATGTATACGTATTCATTCCCTAGTATTTATTAGATGCTTCATAAATAGGTCAAAAACCATGGTAGAGCGCACAAGAGTACACAGAAGAAAAACAAGACACGGTACTGTACATATATATATATGTATATCCTATCCGATGGAAACTCCTCTTCAATCCCCAGGGGATAATCGTAAGAATCATACTTTCTCTCAGCAGAATGACTCCGGAAGACTATTCAAGTTTTTTCTTTCTACGCAGTATATATGCAGAGTTTACAAACTTTTGTTAAAAAAAAAATTCAGGCGGAAATTAAATTATTTTTTTCTGCTGCGAGCTGCAAATTTACGAACACGTGTAGCCACAACTACTTACTAATTACATTCGCCTGCCGTACATAAGGTTACTGAATAATTAACACTTGTATAGGACTCTGAGCATGAAACATGTGACACATATACTACAGGATGCATATCAACATTGCCGGCTAAGCACTTGCGAGTCCCCGATACATCATGTTCTTCATCAGAGTCCTACAATGAGACACGCGCTTGGGAAATCAACTCAAAACTAAATAAATAATGGTAACATGAAATCTAAAACAGCCGCTCTACAATCTCAATAATACTTTAACACCAAACATCAATACGAATTAATTCATCCGAAAACAGCGATTTAAAATAATCATAATAAAACAACTCTTATATGTATGTATACGTCGTATTTCAAAAGGAAAAAATAATCAATCCAATGGGAAAAACAAAACAAATACATAATGAAATATAGGTCATGTAAACTACTCATTTTTTTTCTTCCTGCACTTCTCCTTTGAAACTTCTGTCAAAAAGACTCTTCAACGACATTTACATTCCAAATAAATAAAACGTACGAGTGCAAAACATATTGCTAGTTATAAATATCACATGTAAAAAAAAATAGGTAAATTTTGAACTGTATCGAATTCATTCTATATTATAAAGGATATTAAAAAATATGTTCAAATCATTATGAAATCAAATTCACTGTCATGTTACAAACTATATCAAAACATAAAAAAGGAAATAATCGCAAGTATTTACTTTCAGTGCGTCGAAAGAAACCGTCCGACTTTTCTCTGAGGATGAGCACCCCTTGCTTTTCGTACTTGTGGGCAGACTGTGAAGCTAGTGTGATGAGTTCTTGCTTATTAAAACGCATCGTGCTCCCGACAATGATGAGACCCGAACAGAGACCAATCCTCCGACTTGTTCAACACCCCTTCAAGTCTGTAAATAATTCAGAACAAAGTTTTCATTAATTCCACATCTTCTCTGCACCCACTTCAGTTTCATCGACTCACTTTCTCTCCCTACCACTTTCAACAATCTGTTTTTGTCGTCATCATCTTTAAGTATGCCCATCATCACATTTTTACATACTACATATACACCTCAAGACACTGTGCTCAAAGTCCGTGACCTACATCACGGAAAGAAACGACATAAATGGAGCATGACAAATGTTAAGAAAGGGGGGGCGGGAATTTGAGATAGATGATAGGTTTTTGTGGTGTTTACCTTGTATTTAAAAAGACTACAATTTACATTCGCTTCAAAATACAATTCGCCATTTATACACTGACATGAAATAAAGCGAGTGGAAATTTCCATTAAATTAAACTTCAAAAACAAAATCAAAGAGGAGAAGACAGTTGTTATCAAATTCAATACAAAATACAAGTACAGACGACTGACCACAGCTTCGATTTTTCGATCCACCGCAACGGAAATGATACAAGGTCTGGGACTTGAGGAAAATACTAAACAAAAGTTAACTACAATAACGTGTCCACTATTTTAAAATATTCCAGTCACTGTCTCTCTATAGTACATCCATTGAGAAGACAGTCACGCAACACATAAAACGAGAACCTATTGACAATTTCATAAATGATGCAGGAAAATTAAAGGAGACTTATGCCAGTCCTAGCTTTTACCCGCCAGCCGTCAACAAACGAAACTGTAAATTCCTCTTGTACAGCCTACAGAAAAAGAAAGGAAGAGACGGAATTTCTTGTACATGCGTCCTTTCTTTCCAAAGGCATAGACAAAGTGAGAGAAAGAGATAGAAAATGTGCCAACTCGAGTTACTTTCTCTTTTTACCTTTATTAGATTATTCATCTTAAGGGATTAACATTCTATGCTTCTTGTACCTTCATTACTTCAAGTACAGCCTTCCATTCTCCTTTGCATCACCACGCCACAATGCAGTGCAACGATATATATCCTAAAGTTATTCGTTGCATATAACTATATCTGTACATTGTACATGTATACATGCATAAAACAGAGCCCCACACGTTTCTAGAAGGGCACAGAAAGTTACACTTAATAATGTCACCAAGTCTTGAGTAAACATTTCCTCCAGTTACAACCTTCGGTGTGAAGTTGTTGTGTAAATACAAGCTGAATGTCAGTGTTATTTTTACGTTATTGAAGCTATAACTTTGTCCACTTCACTCAAAAGTTTAATTTGAGTTTATTCTCTGGTAAAAAAAATAAAGTGCAGTCCTTTCAAAAGAGGAAGCGTGTTTGAATAGGGTTTCATTATGTAAAAATAGTTTTTTTCAAAATATTTAATTTCCATGAACACTTAACACATTTTAACAATGCTCCAACAAATCAGAGTACCCAGAATCTTTTTCATATTATCAAGCACTGTGAGAAGTCATAAATAAAAGAAACTGTGTCAAACCTAATCCAGTCTGGATGATACAACTCGCGGAAAGAATACGTGAAACGTAAAAATACAGGGAAAGAATAAAAACATGAACCAAACTAGAATAAAAAAGAGTAAAAGATCTACTAAATCCAAAATCCAAGCTCTTGATGACTCTTCCTCCTTCCTTTCCACTCCAAATTTCCTCTAATTGACTTTCACTCCAATTCACTAAAGTTTGTCGTGTTTCGAGTAAAGTTGAAGATGGTTGAGGCTGCAGAATTATTATCTCTCACGGGTACTTCATTTACTCACACCTAGTTAGTCCTGGTGGTCTTGCATACAAACTCTACACAATTGTTCCGCCACATCCTCCAATCCTCCATTCCATCTTTATATCCCTTTCTTTTTAATTCTTTTTTTTCTCTTCCTCTAACGCCCTCCTTTCTCCTTCACTAACGACGTCCAACGTAAACTCGGCATGACACTCACATCCACACATTGCACGTCTTATTCCACTCTGACAATTTGTCGAGCGCTTTCATTTACTCTACGCACTGTTTTCATACCCTTCAATTCCTTTCCCTCTTAACAATCTAATAAAGGAAATCCACTTGTGAAACTCGGAACGTAAAACAATATATATATATATACGGAAAGTTAATTACTATCTCATCAAATGACACTATCTTCAGCAGTGGTTGAACAAAATCAAATAATATATATACCTAATACCTACATAGTACTACATATAATACATATATTCTACTTGGAAGCACACAAAGGAAACTTACATACTTGTATGCATGTAGAAAAAAACAATTTTCATACGCTTGAAAGAATGAAGGAAATATTTTTCAGGATCCAGATCAGAAACTTTAGAATAAACAAAACAAAATATACGAAAGTCTATCAATATGATTTAAAAACTTGGAAACAAATCCCAGTTCAAATTATTCCCTATACATGAAAGAAAAAAACTAATCCCAACTACAATCACGCCCAATTTAAAGGAGAAGAAAAAAACAGATAAAATATGTAACAAAAAAAAGTTTTGTAAATCTATCAGTAGTGAGATCACGGAGAGCAAATACATCAAGCCTCAAAAAAGTTTATCATGGAGGTGGAAAAGTTTTCCACCTTTTAAAGTACCATTATGGATCCTGCTAATGTTGCAAGTTGGACATATTCAAACGATAGAGAGAGAGAGAGAGAGGAAATCTTGATCAAAATAAAATCCTTCTACGATGGTGATTGTAGAAGCTGGGTGAGTCAAATATTACTTTCTGCACTGGAAATTCACATGGGGGAAATTTCTCTAGTCAGTTCATTTTTTAAAAACATTTTTACTCCAATGAATTTGAAAATCATACACATTTACAACATTCGTTCAGTTCCAACCAACCAAACCATATGTAAATTTTACACTTTAACGACAAGTCTAATTTGTATATATCTCTTTTTATCTCTAGTTTCTAAAATGAGATTTCCTTCCATATTAGCACCTTCAACATCCCGAAAGTAGAATGACTGTCGCATTCCCCGGAGGATTAATGCACCGTGATACCATATAGATTCCTGGATCTGCAATGAATTTGAGTCAAAGTAAGATTGCTCCTGACATTTCTACGCAGATCTGCATTCACTACCATTTATAAACCGTGTATAAATTCTGATGTGGAGATGATTCATTCAAGTGTTGCAAAACATGAAATGCAATGGTGAGATATTTCACATGTAAATTCAAGACACCGTGAAAATTATTAAGAATGTGCTCCAAGTACCCAGACTACCTACACAGTTACACACTTCTATTCTACGCAACTTTCCTCTTCCCTCTAGGTACAACTGTAAAAAAATATGAATGTACATACTAGAATACGCAACAAAACTCAAAGCTTGATATTACGAAACTCTATAAGATTCAAGAGACAATGTTGATTGTTGATATCGTATATGCTGTGGAAAGAGCAAGACATGACTGGGACAAGGTTTTTTATAATATTATTATGCACGGGAATACTTTGTACAAACGACCATCTAAAATATAGCTCTTGTTTTGAACAGTTTACAGACGTACAGCTCTTTGGCAACCAAAGAAAAAGTCTGTACAATATTCAATGTGGCAAGTTTCTCCTTCCAAAAAAAGAAAGAAGAGAAAGTATACTTCAAACTACCGGGTCACATGTACAGCTTACCACAGTCTCAAGGAAAACGGGAAACTTTAGCTCATTTTTACACACTCATTTCCATTTGCCTAACGCTAACCGTATTTCATCTTCATATCCGTCCTTATTTCCCTCATTTTACTTCATAGGCATTTATGATGGGCCAGCGGCGGTGGATCTCTCGTCCCCTTTCACATTTTATCCATGCATATACATGGGGACTACCCATTGGATAAGTATGTAGAAACATATATGTATGTATATACTCTAATAGTGAGTAGCTCTGTAAATTTATACCTGTCTCGTGTAAGTGTTACCTTTAAATATCGTACACACCTATGCGGATAGTATCAAAAAAAATAGAGTACAGGTTTTGATCTACTTAACAGATAACAAGAGTAAGCACAAAATGACAGGCATAAGAAAAAAATATTGTATATAAAGTAGCTTGAATTATATACCACCAAAAATATGATGCAAAAAATATTGCTGAATAAGAGAGAGAGAGGGGGAGGGGGAGAGAGAGAAAGATGAGGAGGATGGAGACGGTAGGGAAAATGACCATATGCATCATCAGGGTACTCATTCGTTTAACTCAGACTTTCGAAACACGACACATATGAGATTTCACTCCTGACTCTCGAGGATGCAAATCACGATTTGAATACCAAAAAGTTTCTCTTTATTGAATTGCTTCTGCTCCCGCCCAAGTCAAGTCGGACTACTTGAAGGCTTGTACGAATAAATATATATATAGTCTGTATTTTATTTCTTTTTCTCCAGCATCTTTACTCTGTTTATATCACTCTTTTCTGGGTTTAAAAGTCACTTGGTTTTTATTCTATTCTGAATTCAATTTGGTTGAGGTCCATTGAAATTTTAATCATAGTTTTTCTAGTGCTTAATTATAAACTTGTGTTCGTCCCACCCAAATATGTATATTGTCTTCTTTAACATAAATGAAATCAATTGAAATACTGAAATCCTATCCATGGGATTTTTAACTATAGTTAAAAACAATGTGCGTGTTCAAATACTACTTGATACTATAGTGATACTACATAGGTATGCATGTTTTCGTCTATGTAAATTCGCACAGGCGTTACTGTCACACAAGCCTCGGCCTACCAAGACATTTGGGAATTTGTCACTACTTTCGCACAGTGTAAGACAAAGACGGAGACAGAGTGTTAAACGCTATTCGTATTCTGTATTCAGTCAAGCTTTCCTATGGTTTAATTAAAATTGTGCGAAATTCCGAAGACTAACCATTCGCCAAACTTACAAATACATAATTTCCACATTGAACTCATTTCTTTTTACTTGCAGTTGACAGCTTGTCATTCATTTCAAGCTACTTTTACATTGGCTATACGAGACACTAGAGAGAGAGAGAGAGAGAGAGAGAGAGACTAGAATGGCACATTCAACTCACGTAAAACATACACATAAGAATTTGAAACAGAACTTATTATTACCTACCCGATTTCACAAACTTACACACACAAAAAAAAAAATTCAAATTTTTTTTACCTTTCAATTCCGTTAAGCGCGGATATTCTGTGAATGAGGAAATAAATTCCAATGCACAAACGTCTGCAATATTAATGCTTGAACCAAGTTTTGATGAGCTCCTCAACACCCTCGAGCTCAAATAAAAGAAAGAGAAAGAATCTTCTTGAGGAGAGCGGAGATTGGGAAAACGAAGGAATAATTCAAACGAATCAAGAGTTTTAGTCCAAGGAAGTGAGGGCAAGACAAAATTTGTCAGTTGAGTCAAAGGAGAGGTTCAGACTCTTTGGTTCAGGTCCAGTCTGATTGTGAGTCTCATCCACATTAGAGTAGTTTGAAGTACACTTAAAGACATATAGGAAAAAGATGAGAGACAGAGGGAAGCTACTCGGCTCCGTTCAACTTTTGAATCAAAACTTTTCAACCTCGTTACGTGTATATTCTCAGAGTTTTGTACATTGGATTTGATGTTGATGGGACGAGTAGCTAAATAAGGTTTGAAAAAACCACATAAAAAGCTGTAGATATGCCCACACTCTCTCTTTCTCGCAGACAGACACACACACACAGACAGTCCGTATATATCCTCACATGGGAGGCTGAGCAAGAACAAGGAAAGAGAACACTCACACACTGCACGTAGAATTCTGTCTGTCCTAACCGAGAGAAAGTCTACCATCGACTGACAAACCTAAAACCTCCAATGCGGGAGCAAAAAGAAGAAACTGAGTGAGTCTGCAACTCCAACCGGCATGTCTGTGTACTGTAACTGCCCACAGATGTGTATACATACAAATGGCTATGAGGATACATCATCAGGATCTATATAGGACGCGGGTGAGGAAAGTAGGGAAAAGCAAAATATATGGAACGCAGCAAGTCACCACAAAGAGAGAGACTGAGAAAGCAAAAATAGACCTCCGACGAGAGAAACGAGTAAAACCCATGAACACAAGACTCAATAGAGAAGCAAAAGTTAAAGAGACTTCTTTCCCGTGGTTTTCTTTTCATTTTATACTTTTGGTGTGAGTGTTAACTCCTAAGCTCTCTTTCTTTCCTATTATCATCTTTTAGTCTGGTCTGATGATTGGTCCTTATAATTGATTTTAGAATCACAACTTGATTCACTTTATCCCTCCCCTCCCCTCTATTCAAAAACTCGGATTCCTTCATGTAAGGATATTACAGACCAATCCTCATCCTCACACCAATCACAAACCCATATGTACGTATAAGTCGGACAAGTGGATAGTCAAGTACAATATGTACACACACACACACTACACAGTCATCCGAATTCTCCTTTCTCTTTTTAGTTAGGGAAATTCCGGAAAAGCAGCATTATGGAGTTTAACTTTTGAGAGCTCCCACATATATATTCAACTCGAAAAATTATTAAATATAATGTGTAACCATTTGGGAATTGATTGAATGAATGAATGAATGAATGCATACCATTTTATTTCACATTCTCGGTCGGAAATGCCATTAGTTGAAAAGTACATTTTGGTTTAGAACTCACCACAATATCTTAACTGTGTAGGAATGCTCAAGTAAGATAAAACTCTCAAATTGAACTTTTGTAGTTAAGATAAATCGTCTATAACTCTCTGTCGTATTTATATATATCGTGTATACTAATCGGAACTTTTAGTATCATGTCTCATGATTTCCCATGTATGTACAATGTCCATGTGTACATAATATGTAGGTAGTATGTGTGTATGCTCTCGGATTCTATTCTAAGATTGCTTCATTACTCAACTATTATATTATATTGATATACTAAAAAAAACAAAAATAACCCTTTCCATGTTCCTGTAATGTGATAAAAAAAAAAAAGTAAATTGGCATTTCTTCGTCCGCCTTGTTAACTCTGAGAAATATTATACGAAATCAGCTTACATGCATATACAAGACAAAAGATATAAACGCATAAAAAGTACAACTTTCAAAAATGTATTTATACTCAAAAACTCTGAAAAAAAAATAAATTTCACATAGATTGAATTTTTCCATAGTATAAAGCCTGCAGTCATAGTCATCCTCATCTAAAGAATACAACATTTTATGTCCATAAAACATAATAGAAACAAAAATATGTTCATTCTATAACATTCATACAAAATGAATAGGGATACTTTTTAATGATTTCTTCAGGATAGAAACTTTAATGATTACAAACTACTCAAATGAAAATAAGATTCACAGAAAGAGAGAGAAAATATCATCACCATTGCTCATAATAACACTTTGGCTTTTTTTTTGCTCTAGTTTCTGTCATGCTTGCTCGCCAAAAGAACGTTCAGTCTGCGGGCTTACCATAGTTTCTCGTTCTCTTGATGTAAGCTTTTTCTTGTTGATGTTGAGCACACATATCCATATACAATGTATACACGTACATACTACATATACACTTGCAAATGTGTATACAAATATCCTCTTTTCCCTGCCAATGCTTCTTCAAATCTCGAGTCACAATATTGATCCCATTTTTTCAATTTTCTCTAAAGACTACTTTCTACTTTAGTTTACTTACAGTCAAATCATTTCTTCACCAACACCTTATTTTTCTCCAGCTTTGAACTCTGAATACTTTCTTTCCCGTCCACAAAACTGCTAAAGTTTCATTCAGTATATAATACACTACTCTATTACTATATATATGAAGTTGTCGATGGAATAACGGGCCGAAGACGTATTTTCACTTTTTTGCATATTCTTATGTAGAAGAACAT